>JAACNH010000518.1:84359-188331 GCA_019447015.1 Hymenochirus boettgeri | reverse complement strand
TGTACACTTACTGGACCCAGAACTGTATGTAATATGTCCAAGAGCTAGCAATCCGTGTACCGGTATCCACTGGTAATATATATAACCAATAGCACTGTACTTAATGATCCAGACTGTATGTGATATGTCCAAGAGCTGCAATCGTGTACCGGTCTATACTGGGTAATATATATAACCATAGCACTGTACTTATGATCCAGACTTGTATGTGATATGTCCAAGAGCTAGCAATCCGTGTACCGGTCTAGACTGGTATATTATATAACCATCACTGTACTTAATGATCAACTGTATGTGATATGTCCAAGAGCTAGCAATCGTGTACCGGTCTACACTGGGAATAATATATAACCAATAGCACTGTATTAATGATCCAACTGTATGTGATATGTCCAAGAGCTAGCAATCGTGTACCGGTCTATACGGGTATATATAATATAACCAATAGCACTGTACTTAATGATCCAACTGTATGTGATATGTCCAAGAGCTCTCAATCGTGTACCGGTCTATAGGGTAATATAATAACAAATAGCACTGTACTTAATGATCCATACTGTATGTGATATTCCAAGAGCTAGCAATCCTGTACCGGTCTATAACTGGGTAATATATATAACCAATAGCACTGTACTTAATGATCCATACTGTATGTGATATGTCACAGCTAGCAGCAATCCGTGTACCGTCTACACTGGAATATATATATAACCATAGCACTGTACTTAATGATCCATACGTATGTGATATTCCAAGAGCTAGCAATCCTGTACCGTCTACACTGGAATATATATAAACCAATAGCACTGTACTTAATGATCCATACTGTATGTGATATGTCCACAGAGCTAGCAATCCGTGTACCGTCTACACTGGGTATAATATATAACCAATAGCACTGTACTTAATGATCATACTGTATGTGATATGTCCAAGACTAGCAATCCGTGTAGCCGTCTACACTGGGTAATATAATATAACCAATAGCACTGTACTTAATGATCCAACTGTATGTGATATGTCAAGGCTAGCAATCCGTGTACCGGTCTATACTGGGTAATATATATAACCATAGCACTGTACTTAATGATCCATACGTATGTGATATGTCCAAGAGCTAGCAATCCGATGTACCGTCTACATGGGTATATATATATATAACCATAGCACTGTACTTAATGATCCATACTGTATGTGATATGTCCAAGAGCTAGCAATCCTCCGTGTACCGGTCTATACTGTGGTAATATATATATATACCAATAGCACTGTACTTATGATCATACTGTATGTGATATGTCCAGAGCTAGCAATCCGTGTACCGTCTATACTGGGTAAATATATATAACCAATGCCTGTACTTAATGATCATACTGTATGTGATATGTCCAAGAGCTAGCAATCCGTGTACCGGTCTATATGGGTAATATATATAACCATAGCACGTACTTAATGATCCATACTGTATGTGATATGTCCAAGAGCTAGCAATCCGTGTACCGGTCTATACTGGGAATATATATATAACCAATAGCACTGTACTTAATGATCCTACGTATGTGATTATGTCCAGAGCTAGCAATCCAGTGTACCAGTCTAAACTGGGAGAATATAATATAACCAATAGCACTGTACTTAAGATCCATACTGTATGTGATATGTCCAAGAGCTAGCAATCGTGTACCGGTCTACACTGGGTATATATATATAACAATAGCACTGTACTTAATGACTCATACTGTATATGTGAGATGTCCAAGAGCTAGCAATCGTGTACCAGTCTACACTGGGTAATATATATTATATAACCAATAGCACTGTACTTAATGATCCATACTGTTGTGATATGTCCAAGAGCTAGCAATCGTGTACCAGTCTACACTGGGGAATATTATATAACCAATAGCACTGTACTTAATGTATATAAATGTATGGAGATGTCCAAGAGACTAGCAATCCGTGTACGGTCTACACTGGAATATATATTATATATAACCAATGCACTGACTTAATGATCCATACTGTATGTGATATGTCCAAGAGCTAGCAATCCGTTACCGTCTACAGGGAATTATATAACCAATAGCACTGTACTATATGACTATTACGTAGTGATATGTCCAAGAGCTAGCAATCATGTACCGTCTATACTGGGTAATATATATAACCAATAGCACTGTACTTAATGATCCATACTGTATGTGATATGTCCAGAGCTAGCAATCCGTGTACCGTCTACCTGGGTATAATTAAAAAATATAATATTATATTATATATATTGATATATATCAATAGCACTGTACTTAATGATCTATACTGTATGATATGTCCAAGAGCTAGCAATCCGTGTACCGGTCTAACTGGGTATAATATATAACCAATAGCACTTATATTATGATCCTACTGTAGTGATATGTCCAAGAGCTAGCAATCGTGTACCAGTCTACACTGGGTATATATATATATAACCAATAGCACTGTACTTAATGATCCATACTGTATGATATGTCCAAGAGCTAGCAATCCTGTACCGGTCTATACTGGTAATAATATATAACCAATAGCACTGTACTTAATGATCGTACTGTATGTATATGTCCAAGAGCTAGCAATCCGTGTACCGGTCTACACTGGGTAGATTATATATAACCATAACACTGTACTTAATGATCCATACTGATGTTGATATGTCCAAGAGCTAGCATCCGTGTACCGTCTATACTGGGTAATATATATAACCAATAGCACTGTACTTAATGAATCCAGACTGTATGTGATATGTCCAAGAGTAGCAATCGTGTGTCAGATGTACCGGTCTATACGGGTAATATATATACCAATAGCACTGTACTTAATGATCCATACTGTATGTATATGTCCAAGAGCTAGCAATCCGTGTACCAGTCTACTACTGGTAATATATATAACCAATAGCACTGTACTTAATGATCCATACTGTATGTATATGTCCAAGAGCTAGCAATCGTGACCAGTCTACACTGGTAATATATATATACCATAGCTCTGTACTTAATGATCCAACTGTATGTGATATGTCCAAGAGCTAGCAATCCGTGTACCGTCTACACTGGGGTAATAATATAACCAATAGCACTGTACTTAATGATCCATACTGTATGTGATATGTCCAAGAGCGTAGAATCTGTGTACAGTTACATGGTAATATATATATAACCATGCACTGTACTTAATGATCCATACTGTATGTGATATGCCAAGAGCTAGCAATCGTTGTACAGTCTAATGGGTAAGGTATATATATATAACCATACACTGTACTAATGATCCATACTGTATGTATATGTCCAAGAGCTAGCACTGTTCATTAATGAGCAAGACTGTATGTGATATGTCCAAGAGCTGCAATCTGTGTACCGGTCTACTGGGTAATATATATATAACCAATAGCACTGTACTAATGATCCATACTGTATGTGAATGTCCAAGAGACTGCATCCGGTTACCGTCTAAAATGGGAGAAGATATATATAAACCAATAGCACTGTACTTAATGATCTATACTGTATGTATATGTCCAAGAGCTAGCAATCGTGTACCGGTCTACACTGGGTAATATATATATAACACATAGCACTGTACTTAATGACTATACTGTATGTGATATGTCCAAGAGCTAGCAATCCGTGTACCAGTCTACACTGGTAATATATATATATAACCAAAGCACTGTACTTAATGATCATACTGTATGTATATGTCCAAGAGCGCATCCGTGTACAGGTCTACACTGGGTAATATTTATAATAACCGATAGCATGTACTTAATGATCCTACTGTATGGATATGTCAAGAGCTAGCATCCTGTGTACCGTTTACCTGGGTAATATATTAATAACTAACATAGCACTGTACTTAATGACCATACTGTATGTATATGTCCAAAAGCTAGCAATCCGTGTACCGGTCTATAATGTGTAATATATATATATAACCAATAGCACTTGTACTTAATGATCTACTGTATGTGATATGTCCAGAGCTAGCACTCGTGTAACCGGTCTATACTGGGTAATATATATAACCAATAGCACTGTACTAATGATCATGACTGTATGTATATGTCCAAGAGCTAGCAATCCGTGTACGCGTCTATACTGGGTAATATATATATAACCAATAACTGTACTTAATGATCCAGACTGTATGTGATATGTCAAGAGCTTGCAATCAGTGTACGTCTATACTGTGGTAATATATATAAACCATAGCAATGTACTTAATGTCATACTGTATGTGATATGTCCAAGAGCTAGCAATCCTGTACCGTCCATACACTGGGAATATATTATAACCAATGCACTGTACTACTGATCATACTGTATGTAATATGTCCAAGAGCTAGCAATAGTTGGACCGGTCTACACTGGGTAATATATATATAACCAATAGCACTGTACTTAATGATCCATACTGTATGTGATATGTCCAAGAGCTAGCAATCCGTGTACCAGTCTACCTGGGTAATATATATAGATATAACCAATAGCACGTGCTAATGATCATACTGATGTGATATGTCCAAGAAGCTAGCAATCCGTGTACAGGTCTACTGGGAGAATATATATATACCAATAGCCTGTACTTAATGATCTATGACTGTATGTGATATGTCCAAGAGCTAGCAATCCTTGTAACGGTCTACACTGGGTAATATTATATATAAACCAATAGCACTGTTTAATGATCCATACTGTATGTGATAGTTCCAAGAGTCTAGCAATCCGTTGTACCGTCATACACTGGGAATATATATATAACCAATGCACTGTACTTAATGACTAACTGATGTATATGTCCAAGAGCTAGCAATCCTTTGTACCGGTCTATACTGGGAATATATATAACAATAGCACTGTATTATGATCCATACTGTATGTGATATGTCCGAGAGCTAGCAATAAGTTTACCGGTCTACACTGGGTTATATATATTTTGTTATAATATATATATATATATTATATATTATATATATCCCAATAGCACTGTACTTAATGATCATACGTATGTGATATGTCCAGAGCTAGCAATCCGTGTACGGTCTACACTGGGGTAATATATATATAACAATAGCACACTACTTAATGATCCACTTAGTTGTATATGTCCAAGAGCTAGCAATCAGTGTACCAGTTAACACTGGTAATATATATATTAAACCAATAGCACTGTACTTAATGATCATACTGTATGTGATCTGTCCAAGAGCTAGCAATCCGTTGTACCGGTCTATACTGGGTAATATATTATATAACCAATGCACTGTACTTAATGATCCGTACTGTATGTGATATGTCAAGAGCTAGCAATCCGTGTACCGTCTACACTGGGTATATATATATATAACCATAGCACTGTACTTAATGATCCTACTGTATGTGATAGTGTCCAGAGAGCTAGCAATCCGTCGACCGGTCTATACTGTGGTAATATATATAACCAATACACGTAACTTATGATCCAACTGTTAGTGATATGTCCAAGAGTGCAATCCGTTGTACGCGTCTATACTGGGTAAATATATAACCAATAGCACTGTACTTAATGATCCATACTGTATTGATATGTCCAGAGCTAGCAATCCGGTGTACTGCCAGTCTACACTGGATTAATATATACTAACCAATAGCACTGTACTTAATGATCCATACTGTATGTATATGTCCAAGAGTAGCAATCCTGACCAGTCTACACTGGGTAATATATATATAACCATTAGCTCTGTACTAATGATCCATACTGTATGTGATATGTCCAAGAGCTAGCAATCACAGGTACCAGTCTAACGGGTATATATATTAACCATAGCACGTAACTTAATGATCCATACTGTATGTGATATGTCCAAGAAGCTAGATATCCGTGTACCAGTCTACACTGGGTAATATTATATAACCATTAGCACGACTTAATGATCCATACTGTATGTGATATGCCAAGAGCTAGCAATCGTGTACCAGTCTACACTGGAGTAATAATTTATAACCATTAGCTACTGTACTTAATGATCCATATATGTATGTTAATAGTCCAAAAGCTAGCACTGTGTCTTTAATGATCCGAGACTGTATGGTGTGATTGTGATGTCCAAGAGCTTGCCATCTGTGTACCGGTCTATACTGGGTAATATTTATAACCATAGACTTGTACTTAATGATCCATACTGTATGTGATAGTCCAAGAGCTAGCAATCGGGGTACCGTCTAACTGGGAGAAATATTATATAACCAATAGCACTTACTTAATGATCTATACTGTATGTGATATGTCCAAGACTAGCAAGTGTTGTAACGGTCTACACTGGGTAATATATAATATAACCAATGACACTGTACTTATGATCTATACATGTATGTGATATGTCAAGAGCTAGATCGATGTACCGTCTACACTAGGTAATATATATTATAACCATAGCACTGTGCTTAAGATCCATACTGTATTGTGATATGTCCAAGAGCTAGCAAATCCGTGTACAGTCTACACTGCGTATATATATATAACCAATAGCACTGTACTTATGATCCTACTGTATGTATATGTCCAAGAGCTAGCAATCCGTGTACCAGTCTAACTGGGTAATAAGAAACCATTAGCTCTGTACTTAATGAATCATACGTAGTGGTATTAGTCCAAGAGCTAGCAATCGGTTACCAGTCTACACTGGGTAATAATATAAACCAATAGCACTGTACTAAATGATCATACTGTATTGATATGTCCAAGAGCTAGCAATCCGTGTACCAGTCTACACTGCGGTAATATATACAACCATAGCATGACTTAATGATCCATACGTATGGATATGCCCAAGAGCTAGCAATCCGTGTGTACCCAGTCTACACTGGGTAAAGATATATAACCCATTATACTGTACTTAATGATCCAGACTGTATGTAATATGCCCCAAGAGCTAGCAATCCGATGTTGTACCGGTCTATACTGGGGAATATATATAACCAATAGCAGTGTACTAAGGACCCAGACTGTAGGAATTGTCCAAGAGATAGCATCCGTGTACCGCTATACCCTGGTAATTTATATATAACCAATAGCACTGTACTTAATGATCCGACGTATGTTGTATGTCCAGAGCTAGCAATCCGTGTACGAAGTCTATACTGCGGTAATATATATAGTTAACCAATAGCACTGTACTTAATGATCCAGACTGTATGTGGATGTCCAAGAGCTTGCAACTGTGTAACGGTCTTACACTGGGTAATATATAATAACCATTACGCACTGTACTAATGATCCAAGACTTGTATGGCTATGTGCCAAGAGCTAGACAATCCGTGTTGTACGGTAATACTGGGTAATATATATATAACCAATAGCACTGTACTTAATGATCCATACTGTAGTGATATGTCAAGAGCTAGCAATCCATGTACGCACACTGGATAATATAATATAACCAATAGCCCTGTACTTAATGATCCATTGATGTATGTGATATGTCCAAGAGCTAGCAATACCGTGTGATCCGTCTACACGGAGATATGATATATAACCAATAGCACTGTGTACTTAATGATCCATACTGTATGTGATATGTCCAAGAGCTAGCAATCCGGATTGTACCAGTCTACACGGGATATAGATATACAACCATTGCCTGTATTAATGATCCATACTGTATGTGATATGTCCAAGAGCAGCAATCCGTGTACAGTCTACAGGGTTAATATATAACCAATAGCACTGTACTTAATGATCACATACTGTTGTATAGTCCAAGAGCTAGCAATCCGGTGTAACTCTTACTGGGTAATATATATATAAACATTAGCACTGGTCTTAATGATCCATACTGTATGTGATATGTCCAAGAGCTAGCAATCCGTGTACCAGTCTACACTGGGTAGATATATATAACCATTAGCTCTGTACTTAATGATCCAAGATGTAGTATATGTCCATAAAGCTAGCATGTCTTAATGATCCAGACTGTAGTATATGCGAGCTAGCAATCCGTGTGTACCGGTCTATACTAAGTAATATATATATAACCCATAGCACTGTACTTAATGATCCAGAACTGTATGTGAGATGCCCAAAGCTAGCACAATCCGTACCGTCTATACTGGGTAATATATATAAACATATCGCACTGTACTTAATGACCCAGGACTGTATGTAATTTGTCCAAGAGATGACAATCGTTGTACCGGTAATCCATGGTAATATATATATATAACAATAGCAACTGTACTTAATGACCAGACTTATGTGATATGTCCAAGAGCTAGCAATCCGTTGTACCGGTCTATACTGGGTAATATATTATAACCAATAGCACTGTCTTATGACCCATACTGTCTGTAAATATGTCCAGAGCTAGCAATCCGGTACCGGTCGTACTGGGTAAATATAAACCAATAGCAACTACTTAAGCCCCAGACTGAAGTATATGTCCAAAGTAGCAACCGTGTACCGGTATATCCTGGTAAATATATATAACCAATAGCACTGTACTCTTAATGATCCAGACGGTATGTGATATGCCCAAGAGCTAGCAATCCGTGTACGGTCTATACTGGGTAATATAATATAAACCAATAGCACTGATACTTAATGATCCAGACTGTATGTGATATGTCCAAGAGCTTGCATCTGTGTACCGGTCTAGACTGGGTAATATATATAACCAATAGCACTGTACTTAATGACCCAGACTGTATGTAATATGTCCAAGAGCTAGCAATCCGTGTACCGGTATATCCCTGGTAATATATATATAACCAATAGCACTGTTCTTAATGATTCCAGACGTGTATGGATCGATGACCAAGAGCTAGCAATGCAGTGTACGCGTCTAATGGGTATACATATAACCAATAGCACTTACTAAAGACCCAGACTGTATGAATATCTGTACAAGAGCTAGCAATCGTGTAACGTGTATACCTGGTAATATATAATAACAATATCACTGTACTTAATGTCAGACTGTATTGTTGATATGTCCAAGAGCTCGCAATCGTGTTGTTAACGTCGTCTTATATATGGGTAATATATATATAACCAATAGCACTGTACTAATGATCCATTACTGTATGGGATATGTCAAGAGCTTGCAATACTGTGTAAGCCAGGCTCACACGTGGGCATATCTATATAACCAAGAGCACTGTACTTATGATCCAGAACTGTATGGATATGTCCCAGAGCTAGCAATCCGTGTGTACCGGTTTCACCACTGGGTAATGTATATATATATAACCAATAGCACTGTCTTAATGTACTGATACTGAGGACTTGATGATGTCCAAGAGCTATGCAATCGTGTAACGGTCTATACCTGGGTAAGGGAATATATATATAACCAATTAGCATGTACTTAATGATCACTTACTGTATGTGATATGTCCAGAGATAGCATCCGGTGTTGTACCAGTCTACACTGGGTAATATATATTAAACCAATAGCACTGTCTTAATGATCCATACTGTATGTGATATGTCCGAGACTAGCAATCCGTGCTATTGACGGTCTCACCTGGGAATTATATATAACAATAGCACTACTTAATGATCCAACTCGTATGTGCATATGTCCAAAGATGCTAGCAATCGTTGTGACCAGTCTACAACTGGGTAATATATATTAACCAATAGCAGTACTTACCAATGATCCATTACTGTATGTGGATATGTCAAGAGTAGCAATCCGTTGTACCGGCTATAGATTGGGTAATATATATAAAACAGCAATGTACTAATGATATACTGGAGTGATATGCCCAGAGCTAAGCAATCCGTGTCACCAGTCTCATACTGGTATATCTATATAAACCATAGACTCGATGTACTTAATGATCGCATAACGTATGTGATATGTCAAGAGCGCTAGAATCAGTGTTTACCGGTCTTATACCGGGTAATCGAATATAACCCTGCAATCACGATACTTAATGATCCCCATACGTATGTGACTATGCACCGATTAGCAGCTAGAAATCGGTTCCGGGTCTATCCTGGTCGTAACATATATAATAACCAAATAGCCTTACATTCAATGATCCATCTGTATGTGTATATCCAGAGCTAGCCATTCAGGGTACCAGTCTACATGGGTAATATATATATAACCAATAGCACTGTACTTAATGATCCATACTGTATGTGATATGTCCAAGAGCTAGCAATCCGTGTACCGGTCTATATTGGGTAATATATATAACCAATAGCACTGTACTTAATGATCCATACTGTATGTGATATGCCCAAGAGCTAGCAATCAGTGTACCAGTCTATACTGGGTAATATATATATAACCAATAGCTATGTACTTAATGATCCATACTGTATGTGATATGTCCAAGAGCTAGCAATCAGTGTACCGGTCTATACCGGGTAATATATATAACCAATAGCACTATACTTAATGATCCATACTGTATGTGATATGTCCAAGATCTAGCAATCAGTGTACTGGTCTACACTGGATTATATATATATATAACCAATAGCACTGTACTTAATGATCCATACTGTATGTGATATGCCCAAGAGCTAGCAATCCATGTACCGGTCTATACCGGGTAATATATATAACCAATAGCACTGTACTTAATGATCCATACTGTATGTGATATGTCCAAGAGCTAGCAATCCATGTACCTGTCTATACTGGGTAATATATATAACCAATAGCACTGTACTTAATGATCCAGACTGTATGTAATATGTCCAAGAGCTAGCAATCCATGTACCTGTCTATACTGGGTAATGTATATAACCAATAGCACTGTGCTTAATGATCCATACTGTATGTGATATATCCAAGAGCTAGCAATCCGTGTACCGGTCTATACTGGGTAATATATATAACCAATAGCTCTGTACTTAATGATCCATACTGTATGTAATATGTTCAAGAGCTAGCAATCCGTGTACCAGTCTACACTGGGTAATATATATATAACCAATAGCTCTGTACTTAATGATCCATACTGTATGTTATATGTCCAAGAGCTAGCAATCCGTGTACCGGTCTATACTCTGTAATATATATATAACCAATAGCACTGTACTTAATGATCCAGACTGTATGTATAGGTCCAGAGCTAGCAATCCATGTACCGGTCTATCCTGGGTAATATATAAATAAAACCAATAGCACTGTACTTAATGATCCAGACTGTATGTAATATGTCTAAGAGCTAGCAATCCGTGTACCTGTCTATACTGGGTAATATATATATAACCAATAGCACTGTACTTTATGACCCAGACTGTACGTAATATGTCCAAGAGCTAGCAATCAGTGTAAGGGTCTATACCGGGTAATATATATAACCAATAGCACTGTACTTAATGATATAACCAATAGCACTGTACTTAATGATCCAGACTGTATGTAATATGTCCAAGAGCTAGCAATCAGTGTACCGGTCTATACCGGGTAATATATATAACCAATAGCACTGTACTTAATGATCCAGACTGTATATAATATGCCCAAGAGCTAGCAATCAGTGTACCAGTCTATACTGGGTAATATATATATATATATATAACCAATAGCACTGTACTTAATGATCCAGACTGTATATAATATGTTCAAGAGCTAGCAATCAGTGTACCAGTCTATACTGAGTAATATATATAACCAATAGCACTGTACTTAATAATCCAGACTGTATATAATATGCCCAAGAGCTAGCAATCTGTGTCCCAGTCTACACGAGTAATATATATAACCAATAGCACTGTACTTAATGATCCAGACTGTATATAATATGCCCAAGAGCTAGAAATCAGTGTACCAGTCTATACTGGGTAATATATATAACCAATAGCACTGTACTTAATGATCCATACTGTATGTAATATGTCCAAGAGCTAGCAATCCATGTACCGGTCTATACTGGGTAATATATATATAACCATTAGCACTGTACTTAATGATCTAAACTGTATGTAATATGTCCAAGAGCTAGCAATCCGTGTACCGGTCTATACTGGGTAATATATATATATCCAATAGCTATGTACTTAATGATCCAGACTGTATGTAATATGTCCAAGAGCTAGCAATCCGTGTACCGGTCTATACTGGGTAATATATATAACCAATAGCACTGTACTTAATGATCCATACTGTATGTAATATGTCTAAGAGCTAGCAATCAGTGTACCGGTCTACACTGGGTAATATATATATAACCAATAGCACTGTACTTAATGACCCAGACTGTATGTAATATGTCTAAGAGCTAGCAATCCGTGTACCAGTCTACACTGATTAATATATATATAACCAATAGCACTGTACTTAATGATCTAAACTGTATGTAATATGTCCAAGAGCTATCAATCCGTGTACCGGTCTATACTGGGTAATATATATATATATATATCCAATAGCTATGTACTTAATGATCCATACTGTATGTGATATGTACAAGAGCTAGCAATCAGTGTACCGGTCTACACTGGGTAATATATATATATATATATATATATAACCAATAGCACTGTACTTAATGACCCAGACTGTATGTAATATGTCTAAGAGCTAGCAATCCGTGTACCAGTCTACACTGAGTAATATATATATAACCAATAGCACTGTACTTAATGATCTAAACTGTATGTAATATGTCCAAGAGCTATCAATCCGTGTACCGGTCTATACTGGGTAATATATATATATATATATATATATATATATATATATCCAATAGCTATGTACTTAATGATCCAGACTGTATGTAATATGTCCAAGAGCTAGCAATCCGTGTACCAGTCTACACTGGGTAATATATATATAACGCATAGCACTGTACTTAATGATCCATACTGTATGTAATATGTCCAAGAGCTAGCAATCAGTGTACCAGTCTACACTGGGTAATATATATATAACCAATAGCTATGTACTTAATGATCCATACTGTATGTGATATGTCCAAGAGCTAGCAATCCGTGTACCAGTCTACACTGGGTAATATATATATAACCAATAGCACTGTACTTAATGATCCATACTATATGTAATATGTCCAAGAGCTAGCAATCAGTGTGCCAGTCTACACTTGTTAATATATATATAACCAATAGCTCTGTACTTAATGATCCATACTGTATGTAATATGTCCAAGAGCTAGCAATCCGTGTACCAGTCTACACTGGGTAATCTATACTAATAAAAGGCAAAGCCCTCACTCACTCACTCACTCACTCACTCACTCACTCATTACTAACTCATCACTAATTCTCCAACTTGCCATGGAGGCAGACGGCTTAAATTTGGCAGGCTCATTCATTGCACCTTTCTTACAAAAGTTAAGCAGGTTTCGTTTCGAAAAGGCAAAGCCCTCACTCACTCACTCACTCACTCATCAGTAACTCATCACTAATTCTCCAACTTGATGTGGAGGCAGATGGCTTAAATTTGGCAGGCTCATTCATTGCACCTTACTTACAAAAGTTAAGCAGGTTTCGTTTTGAAAAACAAAGCCCTTACTCACTCACTCACTACTATCTATTCTCCAACTTGCCTCACTCATCACTTTTCTCCAACTTGCCGTGGAGGCAGACGGCTTAATTTGGCAGGCTCATTCATTGCACCTTACTTAACAAGTTAAGCAGGTTTCGTTTCGAAAAGGCAAAGCCCTCACTCACTCACTCACTCACATCATCATCAACTCATCACTAATTCTCCACTTGCCGTGGAGGCAGACGGCTTAAATTTGGCAGGCTCACTCATTGCACCTTACTTCAAAAGTTAACGCAGTTTTTCTTCGAAAAGGCAAAGCCCTCACTCACTCACTCACTCACTCACTCATCACTAACTCATCACTAATTCTCCAACTTGCCGTGGAGGCAGACGGCTTAAATTTGGCAGGCTCATTCATTGCACCTTACTTACAAAAGTTAGGCAGGTTTCATTTCGAAAAGACAAAGCCCTCACTCACTCACTCACTCACTCACTCACTACTAATTCTCCAACTTGCCTCACTCATCACTAATTTTCCAACTTGCCGTGGAGGCAGATGGCTTAAATTTGGCAGGCTCATTCATTGCACCTTACTTACAAAAGTTAAGCAGGTTTCGTTTCGAAAAGGCAAAGCCCTCACTCACTCACTCACTCATCACTAACTCATCACTAATTCTCAAACTTGCCGTGGAGGCAGACGGCTTTAATTTGGCAGGCTCATTCTTTGCACCTTATTTACAAAAGTTAAGCAGGTTTCGTTTCGAAAAGGCAAAGCCCTCACTCACTCACTCACTCACTCACTCACCACTAATTCTCCAACTTGCCGTGGAGGCAGACGGCTTAAATTTGGCAGGCTCATTCATTGCACCTTACTTACAAAAGTTAAGCAGGTTTTGTTTCGAAAAGGCAAAGCCCTCACTCACTCACTCATCACTAACTCATCACTAATTCTCCAACTCGCCGTGGAGGCAGACGGCTTAAATTTGGCAGGCTCATTCGTTGCACCTTACTTACAAAAGTTAAGCAGGTTTTGTTTCGAAAAGGCAATGCCCTCACTCACTCACTCACCACTAATTCTCCAACTTGCCGTGGAGGCAGACGGCTTAAATTTGGCAGGCTCATTCATTGCACCTTACTTACAAAAGTTAAGCAGGTTTCGTTTCGAAAAGGCAATGCCCTCACTCACTCACCACTAATTCTCCAATTTGCCGCGGAGGCAGGCGGCTTAAATTTGGCAGGCTCATTCATTGCACCTTACTTACAAAAGTTAAGCATGTCCAAGAGCTAGCAATCCGTGTACCGGTCTATACTGGGTAATATATATATAACCAATAGCACTGTACTTAATGATCCATACTGTATGTGATATGTCCAAGAGCTAGCAATCCGTGTACCGGTCTATACTGGGTAATATATATATATAACCAATAGCACTGTACTTAATGATCCATACTGTATGTGATATGTCCAAGAGCTAGCAATCCATTTACCGGTCTATACTGGGTAATATATATATAACCAATAGCACTGTACTTAATGATCCATACTGTATGTGATATATCAAAGAGCTATGTAATATGTCTAAGAAAGCTAGCAATCCGTGTACCGGTCTACACTGGGTAATATATATATATAACCAATAGCACTGTACTTAATGATCCATACTGTATGTGATATGTCCAAGAGCTAGCAATCCATGTACCAGTCTACACTGGGTAATATATATATAACCAATAGCACTGTACTTAATGATCCATACAGTATGTGATATGTCCAAGAGCTAGCAATCCGTGTACCTGTCTATACTGGGTAATATATATAACCAATAGCACTGTACTTAATGATCCATACTGTATGTTATATGTCCAAGAGACATGTCTGTCGTAACATTGCAATGCTGTTATTTGAAAAGTTATTAATTAGAAGAAACAGACGGTAATTTATTTTCCTAACCTCAGGGAAACCAGGATTAATCCTCCAGTTTTGCTTTTTTAAAAACATGGGGATGACCAGAAGGTTATGGGAGATGAAACAATTTCTTATAAAAATCAATTAGTGATATAGAAGAGTGATTATTATAAGAAAATAATTCACTGCTGCTCCCATCATAATTTGACCCTCTTATATATTATGATGTAATAAATTCCGTATGTGAAATAAACATTTATTTAGCACCGTTTCCTTACCTGGGAATATCCGTACAGACTCAGTATCTGGGCTATGGGTAATGTTGTCTCTGAAGTGAGATCCCCAATAAATCCAGCAATGTTTCTATTTCCCACACAGGAGTAATTGGGAACTGGTTCCCTGGTACCTGATAATATCTGGAACACACTGATCACAGACTTTCTAGCATCTCCACAGGAATCATAAATGTGATATCCCAGAGTGTGATTGGGTAATAGGGATGGATTTTTATTGACTTGTTCAATAGCGAATCGAACATCCAGTAAGTATTTTGAATTTTCTTTTCTTGGACTGGTAAAGTGAATAAGAAGATTAGAATAAGTCCAAATCTGCCTTCTATATATTAAAACTTTACCTAAAACTAAAACTGACCTATTGCTAAGTCCCACCTAACCCTCTGTTGACTGCAATAATAATTCCACACAATCTTCTGCTCCCCATATTATTCCTCTTCCACACATACATGGTAATTTGTGAACTGACACATGGCTCTGGTATTGCTGTCATTCATTTTCTAAGCTGCTTTCTCTATGCACATATGAGCATGTTCATCCAGTGGAAAAGAAGACGGGGGAATCTCTTATTATGGGGACATCACCCACCAAGGTATGTTTTAGTCTGGTGGTTCTGAGGGGTAAATAATTTGTTTTTCTTCCTCCAGGATCACAGTTAATGGGCAGAAACCTTTTGGGCAGGAAGACAGCTCCTACTCTTCACTTTCCTGGACTTTGGGCAGACACTGCAGAAGAACCATAAGGAGCAGATGAGAAAGATAAGGATTTTTTAACACTACACAGTGGGGCAATTAGTGGGTTAAATAAAGTTTTGGGGGTGGACATGCCCTTTAAATACCATCGGTACAAAAAAAGTGTGAAAGAAATGCAGCCTGTGTAATATACAGTAACACCACTACTAAAGATATTTACATATAGGCAGACAAGTTTGGACTTGTGTAAGGGGGGTAATTTATGGAAGAACATGTTTGTGTGCCTTTATAAATATTATTACTGGAGACTACTACTTGGCTTGTTAACCCCTTTAAAACTTTCCTAAAAAGTGATAAATGTTTTTAATTCAGGTTTCTCCAAGCAGTTTATCTCTTTCATTGCTCTTAAAAATGCTCTCCTGCATTTATAATGAAGAATTAAAATGACAAGCTTTTATTCTGGAAGGGTAGATACCACATATCCACAAACCCTTCACACATATACAAGAATGTAAAGTTCACTACCTATATGCAAATACCCGCAATGTAGCATCCACTGAGTGCAAAATGTAATGCTACAGATATTGCATCAGGTGCCTGTGTTTAACTGGAGTTAAACCCATGCTAACCTGATATTACATTGGGAAGCCTAGATTTAACTCTTTTTTAGCCAATAGTAGCTAATATTACATCTACCAGAAAATGTGTTTGCCCATATGTTAATATCTTTGGTAAATGTGTCATATAATGTCCAATATATTACATATGGTGCAAATATTGTTTGGTGTTACGCAACTACCAGTTTATTAATACAAACTATATATATATAATACAAAGTTCTAGAATTTAGCTGTATATGTTTATGTACACAATAAAAGCCAGCTCTAAAACCCAAACTACAGATATTTCAATGTGTTTGGTAGCGGGCTTACTTAGTATAATACTAGGTCCGGGTGTATATACCCCAAACCTATCGTTCTGGCAAACTGCCACTTCAATCAAAAGGTAACTTTTGTATACATTGAAGACTCACCGCCTCCCCTTGGTGGTCCGGGTGCTGCCCGCCCCGAACCCTTTGTTTGGTTCGTAGAATATCCACAGTTTTAGGAGCAATCCTGTCGGCGCACACCGGAAAATAAAGCCATTTGGATATGCTTAAAACCACAGTCTTTATTTAAACTTCCAACAGCAGCAGCATGTTAACACAAACGCCTTACGCGTTTCAAGCCCTTAACGGCTCTTAATCATAGGCACATGACCACAGGATTAACCATGCCCTTTATACACATCAGAAAAATCTCTTAAAAGGAAAGGAACCCTTGATCAAACGCAAAACTTTAAAAACAGTAAATATATGATACGCTGTGTCTTAACTCAATCAAAACATTGTTGCAACAAGAGAGAACACATAGTGGATAAGATTAAATACAATGTTTAACTCACACTGTTCAATAAACAGTCATAAATAGAAAACATATTGGAAACAAGTAACACGCAAGTTACAAATGTACAGATGAGGTCTCTTTATATTTCCATAAGCTAGAGAGGAGACAATTTATTACAGAGCAATCAGCGAATGAATAAATATATCTTATTCTTCCTGGGTCATGGGGACTATTTAATCTATGTAACAGAGGATGTCATAACGTGAGTTTAACCCTGTTGGTACTCTGGTTTCCAGCAAAAAAATCCATTTGACTTCTGCCTTTCTGAGTATAACTGCCCTCTCTCTGTTTCTTTTATCTGGGTGAATACGTTGTATCCCCTGGGCTCTGAGATATGACACATTGCTCCGATTGCACATTTTAAAATGTTTGCCCAAAGGGCTAAGCTCATTCCCAATTTCTATGTCCCTTATATGTTCACGAATTTGAGATTTTAGGGAGCGTGTGGTGCGTGTATGGTCCTACATATTGGATAGAGAACAAAGTACATGTTAGTAAGTATACTACATGATCGGTATTACAATTAATATATTGACTCATAGTAAAGGTTTTCTTGGTTACCGAACTAGTAAAGTTATTGGATTTCCACATGTATGTGCAAGTCTTACATCTTGTAGCTCCACACCTATAGGATCCTTTATATTTCAACCAAGATTCCTCAGAATAAACGGTATTACAAAAACGACTGGGGGATAACACATCTCCCAGTGATTTCTCCCTTTTGGGGACATACTTACATCCCCCTTTTTAGAACTTCCCTCATAGATGGATCCTGCTCCAGAATGGGTAAAAATTTCTTAACGATGGAGACCACTTGTGTATATTGTGCGCTATACCTAGTGACAAAGACAGTCTGTTTACTATCCCTATTATTCTTCACATACGGTTTCTGTACGTTCTCACCTCTAATAAGACTCATTCTCTGCGTAGATTCAGCTCGCTTAACAGCTTTCTCCAATGGTTTTCTCTTATAACCCCTCTCTACAAACTTTTCTGTCATTTCTTTACTGTGCTCACGAAACAGGGTCAGATTGGAGCAATTCCTCCTCAATCTTAAATATTGCCCATAAGGGATGGTCTGTACACAATAACTAAAGTCACTCACACAATTCACTAAAATACAGATTACTGAATGAAGAAATCCTATGAAATCCTGGTTCTACTCGTGTTACATTTCCTAAACTAATACTTGTTAATTTTATTGCAGTACTCCATAAGAATCTATCAGTTTTGTATATTTGGACTGGCAAGTGTTGCCAATTATCCCTAGAAATCTCAGGAGAAATATTCACATGTATGGGAACCATGAAGGCTTTTATCTTGATAACTTATCTTACAACCAAAATAAATGAAGAATACAAATGATTGTTGTAACATGGAGGGAACAACCAGTATGTGTCCCATGGTGTCTTCCTTGACATCCCTGGTTTCTTTGTCAATCTTGGCTGGATGTCACTGTTTAGCCATATTTTCTCCACTTTTTGATGACGGTCTTCATAGTAATCTATAAACTTTTTAATCCTTTAAATAGTTTTTTGTTTTCCTTTTTTTTGATTGATTACTATATAAAGTAGAAATATTGTATGTATGTATGTATTTATGTATGTATGTATGTATGTATGTATGTATGCATGTATGTATGCATGCGCTCACCTCACAGCCACACCCCTGAATACATCCACATAATAACGACACCCATGAAGTCCAATTTGAACAATAAAAATCCTGCACGTCACTTGCAGAGTGTGATTCCCCAATTCAGTAACTCAGATGAAGGTCCTGGGCTCTGTGTGCTGCCCGACTTCAACAACACAGACACAGAGTCCACTTCAGTGACACAACAACAGTGTAATGTACGGCTACACAACTCAGAGAGCTGCACACACAGAACAACAGCTTCTATAACAGAGGGAACTAGACATTTCCCTGGAAAGACTGTGTTACTATGGGTGATATGAATGACATTTATATACAAATATAAACCCTGGAAAGACTGTGTTACTATGGGTGATATGAATGACATTTATATACAATATAAACCCTGGAAAGATGGTTACTATGGTGATAGAAAAGATGATGACATTTATATACAAATATAACCCTGGGAAAGACTGTGTTACTATCGGTGATATGAATGACATTTATATACAAATATAAACCCTGGAAAGACTGTGTTACTATCGGTGATATGAATGACATTTATATACAAATATAAACCCTGGAAAGACTATGTTACTATTGGTGATATGAATGACATTTATATACAAATATAAACCCTGGAAAGACTGTGTTACTATTGGTGATATGAATAACATTTATATACAAATATAAACCCTGGAAAGACTATGTTACTATTGTTGATATGAATGACATTTATATACAAATATAAACCCTGGAAAGACTGTGTTACTATTGGTGATATGAATGACATTTATATCAAAATATAAACCCTATGGAAAGACTGTGTTACTATCGGTGAATGAATGACATTTATATACAAATATAAAACCCTGGAAAGACTGTGTTCTATTGGTGATATGAATGACATTAATATAAAAATATAAACCCTGGAAAGACTGTGTTACTATTGGTGACATGAATGACATATTACAAATATAAACCCTGGAAAGACGTGTTACTATGGTGAATTGAATGACATATATACAAAATAAAACCCTGGAAAGACTGTGTACTATTGGTGATATGAATGACATTTATATACAAATTTAACCTGGAAAGACTGTGTTACCTTGGTGATATGAATGACATTTATAACAAATATAAACCCTGGAAAGACTGTGTTACTATGGTGATATGATGACATTTATATACAAATATAAACCCTGGAAAGACTGTGTTACTATTGGTGATATGAATGACATTTATAACAAATATAAACCCTGGAAGACTGTGTTACTATTGGGTGATATGAATGACATTTATATACAAATATAAACCCTGGAAAGACTGTGTTATATTGGTGATATGAAATACATTTATATACAAATATAAACCCTGGAAAGACTATGTTACTATTGGTGATATGAATGACATTATATATAAATATAAACCCTGGAAAGACTATGTTACTATTGGTGATATGAATGGCAAGAAAATGGGTTTGGAAAGAGAAAGGGATAAGAATGAGAAGGGATTGGAAAGCGTATGTGATCGGAAAAGATGTAGGATCGGAAAGAGTGTGGGATCGGAAAGATGTGGGATTGGAAAGAGTGTGGGATTGGAAATGTATGGGATCGGAAAATTGTATGGATCGGAAAGAGTGTTTGGATTGGAAAGAGAAAGGGATTGGAAAGAGGATGGATTGTAAAGAGTATGGGATCGGAAAGAGAATGGGATCGGAAAGAAAAGGATCAGAAAGAGCAAGGGATTAGAAAGAGTGTGGGATTGGAAAGAGAAAGAGGATCAGAAGAGGATGGGATTGCAAAGAGATGGCATTGGAAAATAGAAGGTCAGAAAGAGCAAGTATTGGAAGAGTGTGGGATCAGAAAGAGAAAAGGGATCGGAAAAGAGTATGTGATGAAGACCGTTGGGATCGGAAAGAGAATGGGTTGGAAACAGAAGGGATCAGAAA
The DNA here is from genome assembly GCA_019447015.1 of Hymenochirus boettgeri. NCBI lineage: Eukaryota > Metazoa > Chordata > Amphibia > Anura > Pipidae > Hymenochirus > Hymenochirus boettgeri. Next base: position 166,909 of record JAACNH010000518.1, on the reverse strand, counting down.
GAGCAAGGGATTGGAAATTGAGACGATACGAAAGGTGTGGGATAGAAAGAGTATGGGATTGGAAAGTGGATGGGGAAAGAGTAGGGATTGAAAGAGTATGGGATTGGAAGAGTATGGCATTAGAAAGAGTATGGCAGTAGAAAGACCAAGGATTGGAAATAGTGTGGATTGGAAAGGTATGGGAACAGAAGAGAAGGGATAGGAAAAAGTATGGTATTGGAAAGAGCTTGGGATTGGAAAGAGTATGGATCGGACGAAAGAGTATGGGATCGGAAAGAGTATGGTATTGGAAAGAGAAGATCGAAAGACCAAGGGATTGGAAATAGTGTTGGGATCGGAAAGAGAAAGGGTGGAAATAGTGTGGGATCGGAAAGAGAGAAAGGATCGGAAAGGTATGGCATTGGAAAGAGAAGGATCAGAAAGAGAAGCTATTGGAAAGTGTGAGATTGAAAGAGTATGGGATCGCAAAGAGCAAGGGATTGGAAAGAGAAAGTGATCAGAATGAGTAAGGGATTGGAAAGCGTATGTGATCGGAAAGATTATGGGATTGGAAAAAGTATGGGATTGGAAAGAGTATGGGATCGGAAAGCGTACGAGATTTGAAAGAGTATGGGATCAGAAAGAGTATGGTATTGGAAAAAGAAGGATCAGAAAGACCAAGGGATTGGAAATAGTGTGGGATTGGAAAGAGTATGGGATCAGAAAGAGTATGGCATTGGAAAGAGAAAAAAAAGCATACTGGAAGAGGTGTGGGATTGGAAGAGTATGGGATCGAAAAGAGTAGGATCGAAAAGAGCAAGGGATGGGAAAGAGCAAGGGATGGGAAAGAGCAAGGGATGGGAAAAGAGCAAGGGATTAGAAAGAGAAAGGGATCAGAATGATAGGGGATTGAAAGATTGTGGGATTGGAAACGATATGGGATCAGAAAGAGTATGGTATTAGAAAGAGTATTGGCAATGGAAATAGGTAGGGTCGGAAAGAGTATGGGATCAGAAAGAGCAAGGGAACGGAAGGAGCATGGCATTGGAAAGAGAAGGATCAGAAAGAGCAAGGGAACGGAAGGAGCATGGCATTGGAAAGAGAAGGATCAGAAAGAGCAAGGGATTGAAAAGAGTATGGGATCGAAAAGAGAAAGGGATCAGAAAGAGTATGGGATTGGAAAGAGTATGGCATTGGAAAAAGAAGGATCAGAAAGAGCCGGCCGCCGCGCGCGCGGCACGCGCGCGCGGCCCCCCGCGCGCGGCCGCCCAGCCCCGGCACGCGCACCAGCCGCTCGCCCCGCCGGCCCCCGCAGCCCGCGGCCCGCACCCCCGCCACGGGCGCCCCCGACCGGCCCCGCCGGAACGTGCCCCGCGCGGCGCCGACGCGGGCCGCGCGCCCGCGACAGCGCCCCCGCGGCCCCCCCGCCTCGCCGCCGACGCGCGCCACCCCGGACGCTCCGGCCGCCCGCGACCGCCCGCCCGACCCGCCCCGGCCCACAGCGCGGCGGCTCGCCCGCGCCGCCCGCCTCCCACCGGCGCCCCCGCGCGCCCCGCCGGCCGCGCGAGCCGCGAGACCGAGCCCCCGACGCCCCCGCCCCCTGCGCCCACCACCCCCGCCCTACGCGGACCGCCCGCGCGAGCGCGCGGCGCACCCCGCGCCGCCGCCGCGCCCCGCCACAGGCCCGGCCACGCGCCCGCCCCGCCGCAGCGCGCCCTCGCGCCCCACGCCGCGCGCGCCCGCGGCGCCGCCGCCTCGCCGCCCGATCGCCGCCTCGCCCGACCCCGACGGCCGGCCCGCCGCCGCCGCCGCCGCAGCGCGGGCGCCCGGCCGCGGCCCGAGACGGCCCGCGCCCGCGCGACGCCCGGGGCCCCGAGCGCGACCCGGCGGCCCCCCCCCCCGCGCCCGCGACCGCGCGCGGCGCCGCCCCCACCGCCGGCCGGCGAAGCCCGGCGGGCGCCGCGCCCGCGGCCGCCCGGCGACCGCGCCCGCCCCCCGACCCCGAGAGCGCCGCGGGCGACCAGCGCCCGCGGCGCCGCCGCGGCCGGCCCGCCGCCGCCCCCCAGCCGCGGCCCGCCCGCGCCCGCGCCCCGCGCCGCGCGCGGCCCCCCCGCCCTGTCCCCCGCGGCCCCTCCGCCGCTCGGCGCGCAGGCGCCCCCCGCCGACGCCACCCCCCAGGCGCGCCGTCAGCCCGCCGCACCGCCGACCCGCGCCGCCCCGGACCGCCACCCACCCCCGCGCGCGCCCCGCGAGCGCGGCCGCCCGCCGGGACCCCCCGCCGCAGCGACCCCCCGCCCTGAGCGGCCCCCCCCGCCCCGCACCCCCCGGTTGCGGCCCCCGCGCCGGCGCGACCGTGGGCCCGGCGACGCCGCGCCCCGGCCGGCGCGTGCCCCGCGCCGCAGACCCGGCGGCGGCCGCCGCGCGGGCGCGGCCCCCGAGTCGCCGCCGACCCGACCCGGCCGCCCCCCAGCCGCAGCCGCCGCGCCACGCGCGCGCCCCCCCGCGCCGACGGCGCCGACCCCCCGCGCTCCGCCGCGCGCGCGCGCCCGGGATGCGCGGACCCGGCTAGCCCCCGGGACGGCGCCCCGGCCAACGAGCCCGGACAGCCCGCCGGCGCGCGCGCGCCGCGCCGCGCGCCGGCGCGGCCGCCCTACGCGCGCGGGACGGCCCCCGCCCGCGCGCGGGCCCCCCCGCGCAACCCCGCCCCCCGAGCACCCCGGCCCCGCGGACCCCGCGCCGCGCGCCGGTCCCGCGCGCCGCGCGCCCCCCGCCCCCCCCCGCGCCTGCGCGCCCGAATCCGCGCCCGGGCCGGGCGCCCACCGACGACCGCCCTGCGCCACCCGGCCCCGCCTCTCGCGGCCGCGCGCCGGCGCGCGACCCGCGCCCGCCCCTCGCACGACGCGCCGCGCCACCCCACGCGCCGCCCGGCAGCCCGGCGACACCGGCGCGCTGCCCGACGCCCCCCGCCCGCCACCCGCGCCGACCGCCGCGGCCGCCCCGCGGGCGCCAGCGCGCCGAGCGCGCCCCCGGACGGCGCCGCGCCGCCGAGGTCCGCCCCCCGCGGCGCTACGCCGCCGGAACCGCGCGCGCCCCCGGCCGCGCCCCCCGCGGCGGCCCCGCAGCCAGCCGCCCGTCGCCCGCGCCACGCCGAACCCCACCGCGCCCCGCGCGCGCGCCGGGAGCCCGCCGCGACCGCCTGCGCTCGCCGCCCGGCCCGAGTCGGCCGCACGCGAACCCCTGCGGCCCGGCCCCCCGGCCGCGCTCGGGGCAGCGGCAGCCGACCGCGCCCGCGACCCCGCCCGCCGCGGCCGCGACCCGCGCGCCCCCGCCGCGCCCGAGCCCGCCCGCCGAGCCCGCCGCGCGGCCCCCCTGCAGCGGCCCGCGCCGCCCGCCGCCCCCGCTCGCGCCCTGGCGCCCCGCCGCGACCGCACCGCACCCGCCGCGGTCCGCCCCCCACCCCCCGCCCCCGGCGCCGCCGGCGGCAGCGCCAGCGGGACGCCGCGGCCCGGCCCGCGCCCCCGCGCGCCTCCCGGCCGGCGGCGGGCGGCCGCCCGCCGCCAGGCGGCCCTCCCCCCTCCCCCGGAGCCCCCCCGCCCCGGCGCCCCGCCCCCCCGCAGGCCCGGCGCCCAGCCGCCGGCCGACCGCGCCGGAGCCCGCCGGCAGACGTCGACGCCCTGCTACGCCGCCCGCGCGCGCCCCGCGCGCCAGCAACGCAGCGCCGCCCACCCCCGGCCGACCACCGCCGCGAAGCGCCCTTCGCCGGCCGCAGGCCCCGCCCGCGCGCCGCGCCGCGCCCCCCACGCCTGCGACGGCAGCGCGCCCCCGACCTGCCCGCCCCGAGCCAGCCGGCCCCCCCCGGGCCGACGCCCCCCAACCCCGCCTCGGGCGGGCCCCCGCAGCCGCGCGCGACCCAGGGCGCCCCCGCCGGCGCCCCCGCCTCGCGCGCCGCGGCGGCGTCCCCCGGACCCGACGCCGCCGCGCGCGCTCCCGCGCGCGAGTCGCCGCCCGCCGCACGCCGCCCGGCCCCCGAGCCGAGCGGCCCCCGACGCGCCCAGCGCCCGCCCGAGCCGCGCCCGGCGGCCGCCCGCCGCGGCCCCCCCGCCGCCCCCCGCCGCCGCAGCCCGCCGCCGCGACCGGCGCCGGCCGCGACCGAACGCCCCGCCCGGCGCCGGGTCCGCGCCCGCCGTGCGCCGACCGCGCGCTGGTCCGCCCCGCCACGCCGGCCCCCCGCCCCGCGCGCGCCGGCGACGCGCTGGCGGCACGCCCGCCGCCCCACGCCCGCCGCGCGCCGCTCGCCCGCGCCGCCTTCCCCCCCGCCGCCCGAGCGGCGCGACCGCGCCTGCGCCGATCCGGCCCGCCGGCGCCGGCCCCATCCGCCCCGCGCCGGCAGGCCCGAGCCGCCCACGTCCGAGCCGCGACGCGGCCATAGGACCCCCCGCCCCCCGGTCGCGCCGCGCCCGCGCCGACCCAGACGAGCGGCGCGGACCCCCCCACCAGGGCCCCGGTCCGGCGAGCGCCCGCCGCCCCGCGGCCCGCGCCCGCCCCCCGCGACCCACAGTGACCTCGCGCGACACGCCGCCGAAACCCGCGGAGCCGCCAGGAATCCGGCGGCCCCGGAAGCGGCCGCAGCCGCAGCCGCGGACGTCCAAAGAAGACAAGAGGTGGGGGGGGGGGGGGGGGGGGAGAATCGAAAGACCAACGATTACGGAAAGCGACGAGAAAGGCGAAGAGGACACGAACAGCGAAAACAGCAACGAGAGAGCCCACGAAGAGCCAGGGAGAACAGGGCGGAATGAGGACAGAGAGAGCAAAGATAAGGCAAAGAAGGAAGCACGAGAAGAGAAAGAGCCCGACAGGACGAAGACGAAGAAACCAGGACGACCAAGGTCGCACGGAGACACGAGCCGAGCACATAAGAAGAACGAAGCGAAGAAGCACACGGCGAGAAGGAAAGAGTCTAGAACGGAGGGAGAGAGAGGAGGAGAGAAAGAAGACCCGAACGAAGACACGACGGACGGAAACAAGGAAGAATAATCGGAAAGGCCGGGGCGCCGCAACAGCGGACAGACGCCGAGAAGACGCCGGAAAAGAGAGAAAAGCAGCAACCACGAAAACGCGACAGGAGAAAGACAGGAAGAAAAGAAAGCGGATACGGAGAAGGAGACAAAAAACAGAACGACAATAAAGAATGAGAGAAAGCAGAGCACACAGGAGAAGAGAAAGGCCGAGGAAAAGAGAAGCGAAAAAGAAGGAGGAGAGAAGGAGAGGAAGGAAAAAGACGGAAACGACAGAAGAGGAGCGAAGAAAAAGGAACGGAGAGGAGCGCGCCGCGCCCCCCCGCCGCCGCGCCCCGACCGGCGCCCGACGCGCGCCCCCCCGCGCGCCTGCGACCGCCGCCCCCGCGCGCGCCGCGCGACGCGCCGGCGCCCGGCCGCCGCGCCGCCGAGCCGCCGGCGGGAGCGCGCGGCGCCCCGGCCGCCCGCGCGACCGCCCCCACGCAGGGGCCCGCCGCGCGCCCGGACACGCGGCGCGCGCGCCCCCCCCGCGCCGCGCCCCCGCGCCGCCCCCCGCCCCGCCGAGGCGCCGCGCGCCCCCGCGCGACCCCGCCTGGACCGCGCGACCCCCCGCCGCCCGCCGCGAGGGGGGGGGGGGCGCGCCACGCGCGCGCCCGCGGCCCGGGCGGCCGCCACCGGGACCGCCCGCCCGACCACGGCCGCACGCGGCGCCAGCGACGGCGCCGAGCGAGGCCCCCCGCGCGCGCCGGCGAGGGCCCCGCGACGCGCCGACAGCGCCTCCCCCGCCCGGCGCTGAAGCCCGCCGCCGCGCCCACCCCGGGCCGTCCGAGCGGACGGTCGCCCGACCGCGCCTCGCGCGCCGCGACCGGCCGCGCCCGGCGCCGCGCTACGCGAGCCGCCGCGCGCCGCCCCGCCGCGGCGCGCGCCCGGCCCGAGCGCCCCCGCCCGCCGCGCGCCGCGCGCGGCCCATCGACCGCGACGCCGCGCGCGCGCGCCCGCGCGGCGACCCAGCCCCCACAAGCCGGCGATGCCCGGCGCGCGCACCCGGACGCCCGACGACCCGGCCGCGGCGCCTCCGGCGGCGCGAACCACCCGGCGCGGCGGCTGACGCCCCGACCCCCGCGCGTGGGTTTGGGGGCGGCGCCGCGAACCGGAGCGCCGGCGCCCCCCGCTCCGCCCCGCGGACGCGGCGCAGTCGCCCCCGCGCCCGCTGCCCGCGCCCGCAGGCCGGTGACGCCGCCGCGGCGCCCCCCCAAACTCCGCGGGCACGCGCCGGCGGGCGCGAGCCGCTCGCCCCCGGCGCCCCCGCGACGCCGCCGCCGCCGCCGGACCGCGACCCCGCAGTCCGCGCCGCCCCCGGCGCCCCGCCGAGCCGCGCACCCCCGCGCCGCCGCGCGCGACCCCCGGCCCCGGACCCGCCACCCCCTCGGACGCCGGCGGGCGCATCCCGCCGCGACCGCCCGCGCCCCCGACGGCGCCATCCCGAAGCAGAGTCCCCACCGACCCCGACCGCCCGACGCCGGCGCGCGCCCGGCGAGCGCGCGCCCCCCCCGAAACGACGCACGGCGCCGACCGACGGCTCCCGGCCGCGACCCCGCCGCCCTCCCGCCCCGCCGCCGGCGAGCGCGCCGCCGCCCGGCGCAAGGCCGAGCCCCCAGCGCTCCCGCGCGCCCGCCCCGCCGCGCCCCCCCGCGGCCCCAGCCGCCCCGCGCGAACGAGCCGCGCGCCACGCGGGCGCGGACCCCCCGGCGCCGGCCACGCGCCGGCGCCGCCGCCCCCCCGCCGACGCCCCGACGCGCGCGCCCCCGGCGCGCCGCCCCAGGCCCCGCGGGGGGGGAGCTGGGCCGCCCGCGCCCGCGCCCCGCCGCCCGCGCCCCGCCGCGCGGCCGGCCGCCCGCCGACGGCGCGCCCCGCCCCGGGCCGGGGCCCCCGCGCCGCGAAGGGCGGGAGGGCGCCGCCCCGCGGGGAGGCCCGCGGACCGCGCCCGAAGCCCGCACGCGCGCAGCGCGCCGCCGCCGCGCGCCCCGCCTCCCGCACGGCGCAGCCCGCTCCAGCGCCGACCCCCCCCAGCGCAGCGGACCCCCGCACGTGGACGGCCAGCCGCCGACCCGGCGCCCGCCGCGCTCGCGGCCCCCCCCGCCCCCTGCGCGCGGTGGCGCCCCAGGCGCGAGACCGCCGAGCGAAGGCGCCAGCGCCCGCGCCTCCCGACGCGCCCGCCCCCCGTCAGAGTGGCGACCGCCGCCCCGGGGAACGCGCCCCGCGACGCGCCGCCCGCCCGCGTCTACCCATCCGCCCCGGACCCCCCCCCCGCCCCGCCCCTGCCGCTCGCCCGCGCCCCGCGCGCCGCACCCCACCCGGCGCCAGACGCCGGGGCCGACAAGGCCCCGCCGCGCGCGCGCGACGCCCGCGGATGCGCGCCGGGCGACGCGGCCCCCCGGGCCCCCCAAGCGCGCCGGCAGACGACGTCCCCCTGGGACGCGCGGGGGGGGGGGGGCTCAGCGCCAGGAGACCCGCCGCGCAGCGCAACCCCCGCACAGCGAACCGCGAACGCGCGCGCGCCCGCCGACCACGCCACAAGGCCAAAGCAGCCCCCCAGAGGACGGAAAAAAGACCGGATGCCCCCCAGACCCCCCAGAAACGTAGGCGCAGGCAGGAAAACACGGAACCCGCGCCAGAGAGCGCCAGCCCAGCTAGCCAAAGACGCCGGAACCTGACATGACGCGCACGCAGAGACGAACACGAGCCAAACGACGGACTGCGCAGGAAACATACAGCGCTCTCACCCCACCCTCACTCCCACCCCTCGTCCGATCCTACCCCCCTATCTCCTTCACCATCCAATTCCTCCCTCTTCCCTATTGGTGATATGATGACCTTTATATACAAATATAAACCCTGGAAAGACTGTGTTACTATGGTGATATGAATGACATTTATATACAAATATAAACCCTGGAAGACTTGTTACTATGGTGATATGAATGACATTTATATACAAATATAAACCCTGGAAGACTTGTTACTATGGTGATATGAATGACATTTATATACAAATTAAACCCTGGAAAGACTGTTACTATGGTGATATGAATGACATTATTACAAATTAACCCTGGAAAGACTATGTACATTGGTGATATGAATGACATTTATATACAATATAAACCCTGGAAAGACTGTGTACTATTGGTGATATGAATGACATTATATACAAATATAAACCCTGGAAAGACTATGTTACTATTGGTGATATGAATGACATTTATATACAAATATAAACCCTGGAAAGACTGTGTTACTATTGGTGATATGAATGACATTTATATACAATTAAACCCTGGAAAGACTATGTACTATGGTGATATGAATGACATTTATATAAAATATAAACCCTGGAAAGACGTGTACTATTGGTGATATGAATGACATTTATATACAAATATAAACCCTGGAAAGACTATGTTACTATTGGTGTATATGAATGACATTTATATACAAATATAAACCCTGGAAAGACTTGTTACTATTGGTGATATGAATGACATTTATATACAAATTAAACCCTGGAAAGACTTGTTACTATTGGTGATATGAATGACATTTATATACAATATAAACCCTGGAAAGACTGTGTTACTATTGGTGATATGAATGACATTTATATACAAATATAAACCCTGGAAAGACTGTGTTACTATTGGTGATATGAATGACATTTATATACAAATATAACCCTGGAAAGACTGTGTTACTATTGGTGATATGAATGACATTATATATACATATAAACCCTGGAAAGACTGTGTTACTATTGGTGATTGAATGAATGAATTATATACAATATAAACCCTGGAAAGACTGTGTTACTATTGGTGATATGAATGACATATTTATACAATATAAACCCTGGAAAGACTGTGTTACTATTGGTGATATGAATGACATTTATATACAATATAACCCTGGAAAGACTTGTTACTATTGGTGATATGAATGACATTTATATAAAATATAACCCTGGAAAGACTGTGTTACTATTGGTGATATGAATGACATTATATACAAAATATAAACCCTGGAAAGACTGTGTTACTATGGTGATGATGAAGAATGACATTATATTACAAATATAAACCTGGAAAGACTGTTACTATTGGTGATGAATGACATTTATATACAAATATAAACCCTGGAAAGATATGGTTACTATGGTGATATGAATGACATTATATACAAATATAAACCTGGAAAGACTGTTACTATTGGTGATATGAATGACATTATATATACAATATAAACCCTGGAAAGACTGTGTTACTATTGGTGATATGAAAGACATTTATATACAAATAAAACCCTGGAAAGACTTGTTACTATTGGTGATATGAATCGAATTTATATACAAAATAAACCCTGGAAAGACTGTGTTACTATTGGTGATATGAATGACATTTATATACAAATAAAACCCTGGAAAAGACTGTTCTATTGGTGATATGAATGACCTTATATAAAATATAAACCCTGGAAAGACTATGTACTATTGTGATATGAATGAATTTATATAAAATATAAACCTGGAAAAGACTGGTTACTATTGTGATAGAATGACATTTATATACAAATATAACCCTGGAAAGACTGTGTACTATTGATGATATGAATGAATTTATATACAATATAACCTGGAAGACTATGTTACTATGGTGATATGAATGACATTTATATAAAAATATAAACCCTGGAAAGACTGTGTCCTCTGGTGATATGAATACATTTATATACAAATTAAACCCTGGAAGACTTTACTATTGGTGATATGAATGATATTTATATAGAAATATAAACCCTGAAAACTAGTCTAATTGGTGCATGATGAAATAATTTATATAAAATATAACCCTGGAAAGACTGTGTACTATTGGTGATATGAATGACATTTAATACAAATATAAACCCTGGAAGACTGTGTTACTATGGTGATATGAATGACATTAATACAAATAAATAAACCCTGGAAAGACTGTGTTACTATTGGTGATATGAATGAATTATATAAATATAAAACCCTGAAAGACTGTGTACTATTGGTGATATGAAACATTTATATACAAAAATAAAACCCTGGAAAAGACTAGGTTACTATGTGTGATATGAATGACATTTATATAAAATATAAACCCTGGAAAGATGTGTTACTATTGGTGATATGAATGACATTTATATAAAATATAAACCCTGGAAAGACTTGTTACTATTGGTTATGAATTACATTTAATACAAATATAAAACCCTGGAAAGACTGTGTACTATGGTGTACATATGACTGAATTTATATACACAATATAAACCCTGGAAAGACTGTGTACTATTGTGATATGAAACATTTATATTACAATATACCCTGGAAAGGATGTGTACTACTGGTGATATGAATACATTTATATAAAACTAACCCTGGAAAGACTGTGTTACTATGGTGATATGAATGAATATTATATACAAATAAAACCCTGGAAAGACTGTGTACTATTGGTGTAGAATGACTTATATACACAATATAAACCTGAAAGACTATGTTACTAGTGGTGATATGAATGACAATTTAATACAAATTAAACCTGGAAGGACTGTGTACTAATTGGTGATATGAATGACATTTATAAACAAAATAAACCCTGGAAAGACTGGTATATTGGTGGATATGAATGACATTATATACAAATATAAACACCTGGAAAGATCTGTTTACTATTGGTGATATGAATGACATATTATAAAAGGATAACACCATGGAAAAAAACTATGCTTACTATTGGTGAATGAATGACATTTATATACAATATAAACCTGGAAAGAATGTGTCACTATGGTGATATGGAATGACATTTATAACAAATATAAACCTGGAAAGACTGTGTTACTATTGGTGATATGAATGACTATTGTATAACAATATATAATAACCCTGGAAAGGACTATGTTACTATAGTGAAGAATGACATTATATACAATATAACCTGGAAAGACTATGGTACTATTGGTGATAGAATGGACATTATAATAGAATATAAACCCTGAAAGACTATGTTACTATGGTGATAGAAGAATTTATATAAAATATAAAAACCCTGGAAAGACTGTTACTATTGGTGATATGAATGACATTATATACAAATATAAACCCTGGAAAGGATCTGTGTACTATTGGTGATTGAAATCAATTTATTACAATATAAACCCTGGAAAGACTGTGTTACTATTGGTGATATGAATGACTTTTATACCAATATAAACCCTGGAAAAAAGACTGTGTACTATTGATGATATGAATGACATTTATATACAAATATAAACCCTGGAAAGACTTGTAGTATTGGTGATATGAATGACATTATATACAAATATAAACCCTGGAAAGACTTGTTATTGGTGATATGAATGACATTTATATACAAATATAAACCTGGAAAGACTGTGTTACTATTGGTGATATGAATGACATTTATATACAAATATAAACCCTGGAAAGACTTGTTACTTTGGTGTGATATGAATGACATTTAATACAAATAAACCCTGGAAAGACATGTGTTACTATTGGTGATATGAATGACATTTATATACAAATATAAACCCTGGAAAGACTGTGTACTATTGGTGATATTGAATACACTTTTATCAACAATATAAACCCTGGAAGGGACTGTGTTACTATTGGTGATATGAATAGGACAATTATATACAAATATAAACCCTGGAAAGACTGTGTTACTATTGGTGATTGAAAACATTTATTATAAAATATAAACCTGGAAAGATATGTTTCTGGTGATAGAATGACATTTATATACAAATATAAACCCTGGAAAGACTTGTTATATTGGGATATGAATACATTTATATACAAATATAAAACCGGAAAGACTATGTTACTATTGGTGATATGAATGACATTTTATATACAAATATAAACCCTGGAAAGACTTGTTACTATTGGTGATATGAATGACATTTATATACAAATATAAACCCTGAAGAAAGATGTGTATCCTATGGTTGATATGAAGGGACATTTATAACAAATATAAAACCCGGAAAGGACTGTGTACTATTGGTATGATATGAATCACATTTATATACAGATATAAACCTGGAAAGGACTATGTTACTATGGTGATAGAATGACATTTATATACAAATTAAACCCTGGAAAGACTAGTTACTATTGGTGATATGAAGACATTTATAACAAATATAAACCCTGGAAAGACTGTTACAATATGGTGATATGAATCCAAAATTTATATACAGATATAAACCCTGGAAGACGATGTTTACTGGTGATATGATAATCCATTATATACAAATAAACCCTGGAAAGATGTTACTATGGTGATATGAATGAATTTATATACAAATATAAACCCTGGAAAGACTTGTACTATGGTGATATGAATCGACATTTATATACAAATATAAACCCTGGAAAGATCTGTTACTATTGGTGATATGAATGACATTTATATACAAATTAAAACCTGGAAGACTATGTACTATTGGTGATATGAACTGACATTTTTATATACAAATATAAACCCTGGAAAGGACTATGTGACTATTGGTGATATCAATGACATTTATATACCAAATATAAACACTGGAAAGAAAGACGTGTTACTTATGGTGATATGAAGACATTTATATACAAATTAAACCCTGGAAAGACGTGTGACTATTGGTGATATGAATGACAATTTATATACAAATATAAACCCTGGAAGACTATGTTACTATGGGTGATATGAATGACATTTATATACAAATATAAACCTGGAAAGACTGTGTACTATGGTGATATGAATGACATTTATATACAAATATAAACCCTGGAAAGACTGGTGTTACTATGGTGATGAGAATGACATTGTATATACAAATATAAACCCTGGAAAGGCTGTGTTACTATTGGTGATATGAATGACATTATATACAAATATAAACCCTGGAAAGACTGTGTTACTATTGGTGATATGAATGACATTTATATACAAATATAAACCCTGGAAAGAATATGTGACTATTGGTGATATGAATGACATTATATATACAAATATAAACCCTGGAAAGACTTGTTTATTGGTGATTATGAATGACATTTATATACAAATTAAAAAACCCTGGAAAAAGACTGTGTACTATTGGTGATATGAATGACATTTATATACAAATATAAACCCTGGAAAAGACTGTTATATTGGTGATATGAATGACATTTATATACAAAATATAAACCCTGGAAAGACTTGTTACTATTGGTGATATGAATGACATTATATACAAATTAAACCCTGGAAAGGACTGTGTTACTATGGTGATATGAATGACATTTATATACAAAATAAACCCTGAAAGGAAGACTGTGTACTATTGGTGATATGAATTACATTTATATAAAATATAAACCCTGGAAAGACTGTGTTAATATGGTGATATGAATGACATTATATACAAAATATAAACCTGGAAAAGACTATGTTACTATGGTGATATGAATGACATTATATACAAATATAAACCCTGGAAAGACTGTGTTACTATTGGTGATATGAATGACATTTATACAAATATAAACCCTGGAAAGACTGTGTTACTATGGTGATATGAATGACATTAATATACAAATATAAACCCTGGAAAGATTGTACTATTGTGATATGAAGACATTATATACAAATATAAACCCTGGAAAGGACTTGGTACTATGGTGATTGAATGACATATTATAACAAATTATAAAAACCTGGAAAGACTGTGTTACTATTGGGATATGAATGACAATTTATATACAAATAAAACCTGGAAAGACTAGTGTTACTATGGGATATGAATGACATTTATATACAAATATAAACCCGGAAAAAGACTGTGTTCACTATTGGTGATATGAATGACATTTATATACAAATAAACCCTGGAAAGAATGTGTTACTATTGGTGATATGAATGACATTTATATACAATATAAACCCTGGAAAGACTGTGTCTATTGGTGATATGAATACATTTATATACAAATTATAAACCCTGGAAAGACTATGTTACTATTGGTGATATGAATGAATTTATATACAAATATAAACCCTGGAAAGACGCTAGTGGTACTATGGTTGTATGAATGACATTCCATTGGTTCGCCACAGATTATGACTGCCGACGATATAACTGCCCACTGATAACTGGCCTACGATACTGCACTATTTGCCAACATGCGCCCCTGATATTACTGACAACAGAAATATGACGTGCCGACGCTTAAATGCCCACTGAATTACTGACCGACTGAATGATGACAACAGAATGACTGCGACTGATATAATTGCCACTGATATCTACTGCCAACAGATTGACTTGCCCACTGATTACTGACAACAGATTATGACTGCGACTGGTATAACTCCCACTGATATTTACTGCCGGACTGATATGACTGGGACAAAACAACGATATGGACTGCCGACTGATATATTGCCCACTGATATTACTGCCAAAGATCGATGCCCACTGATAGTACGCCAAACGATATGTAATGCCCACTTGATCGATTACATGCCAACAGATTGATGCCCATTGATATTATCTGCACACAGATATGAATGCCCACTGATATTACTGCCAACAAATATAATGCCCCACTGATATTTACTGCCAAACAGATATGACTACCCATGATATTCTGCCAAACAATATGTACTAACCACTATATTTCGCACACAGATTAAATGCCCATCGATACTTCCAACAGATAGACTACCCACTTGATGGAGTTGTACTGCAACAGAGTATGACTGCCCACTGATACTTCATGCCACTGTATAATGACTGCCATTGATGATGACTGCCCATGGATATTACTCTGAACTAGATACTAGACTGCCGACGATATTATGCCAACAGATATAACTGCCCACTGATATGGATGCCCACTGATATTACTGGCCAACATATTTGACTGGAACACTGTATTATACTGCCCACACGTGATATGATGCCCACTGATATTACTGCCAACAGATAATGACTGGCCGACTGAATTATGCCAAGACAGTATGATGCCCACTGATATTACTCTACCCACGTGATCATGACTGCCCACTGAATATGACTGCCCCTGATAGTACTGCAAACAGATAGGCGCCCACTGATATTACTGCCACACAGATCATGGCTGCGACTGGATATAATGACCAACAGATATGGAGGCCCCACTGATTATGCTGCCCACGATAGCTACGCCCACCTGAATATAAACTGTCCCACTTATATGACTGCCACTATATTACTGCCACTGATATTATGCCAACAGATATGACTGCCCACGATTAACTGATAATTTAAGCACTAATTTATCCATTAGACTATAAATATAATTTATATACAGACAATGTTTCTTATCCGCGGCACTAAAGGCACACTAACAAGGGGACTACACACGAACAGAAACAGGTTTGTCTTTTAAAAATAGAAAAAAAAACAACCAATCAAGAGTTAATATAATTTAGAAATAGGTCATTGTAATGGTTCTACTGTGAATCTAACTTATATAGCCAACAAGGCTCTGGATTCTTTAATGGGAATATCTCCAGCTACGTAGCTGAGTGATTTTATAGAAAGTTCTGCTTAGACTGCTGATCCCTCTGGAAAGTTCATCCACCTTACGCAGTAACCAACCATTCATTTTAGCTGAAAAAACCCCCATTAACAACATTACACATATTAGGGACTGTTCGCAGCTGGCGTAACTAGTACTCTCTGGGCCCACCAGCAAAACTATATGGGGCCCCTATCCCTGCGTTCTCATAGTGGTTTTCTGGGAGTGCCCCCCAGTGTTTTCTCCACCTGCTTCCTGGTAGGTACAACAAACACCCTGATTATCAGTCCACATGCCTGTAGAATGACCACACCAAGTATGCTCATACCAATTTTAGCTATCTCTAGCTATCTATCTATCTATTGTTTCTTATAATTATCTACATATCTTTCTATCTATTTATTTAAGTTATCTAACTGTAATCTTCCTACTATTTGTCTATTATATTGTTTTCTCTATTATCTACTCTAAAATCTATTGATCTTTCTGTCTGTCGTATATATTATTTTCCTATGCAAATTATCTTCTTATCTATTTGTATCTTTCTATTTTACTATGCTATCCTATCCTGTCTATCTATCTATTGCTTACTATCCTATTGCTCTATCTATTCTATCTTTATCCTATCTTATCTATCTATTTATATGTTGCCCTATCTCATTCCTCTATAATCTTCTGGTATATTTCTATCTTTCTATCTGTCTCGATTCTGTCATTCTATTATCTGTCTATCTATCTATCTATCTATCTAATCTATCTATCTATCCCATCTTCTATCATTTGTATTACCTACTTATCTATCTAAGTGATATTCTTTTATGTTTTGTCTGTCTAACATTCTATATGTTCTATGTATCCATATCTACTTATTCTATCTGTATCTTTTCATATCTACTACCTCCTCTCTCTCTCTCTCTCTGCTGTCTTCTTGTATCTATCTATCTACTAACATCTATATCTATCTATCTATCTATCTATTATCTATACTATCTATCTCTATTATCTATTTTGTAATTACCTACTTATCTATCTACAGTATATCTTTTATGTATTTGTCTGTCTATCATTCTATCTATTGTTCTATGTAATCATCTACTTATCTATCTGTATCTTTCATATGTAACTATCTATCTCTCTCTCTCTCTGTCTGTCTGTCTCTTGTATCTCATCTATCTATCTATCTATCTATCTACTTATCTATCTCATCTATCTTCGAATCTATTATTCAATATCTCTTTAGTCATATCCATCTCTATCTACAATCTATTTCTATCTACTTCTATCTAATCTATCTATCTATCTAATCTATTATCTTTATATCTATTATTATCTATCATTATCTACTATTATATCTATTCTGGGATTGGAAAGAGTATGGCATTGGAAAAAGAAGGATCAGAAAGAGAAAGCTATTGGAAAGAGTGGGATTGGAAAGAGAAAGGAATCGAAAAGAGAAAGGAATCGGAAAAAGCAAGGGATTGGATAGAGCAAGGGATTGGAAAGAGTATGGGATCGGAAAGAGAAAGGGATCGGAAGGAGTGTGGGATTGGAAATTGTATGGTATCGAAAAGAGAAAGGGATTGGAATCGTATGGGATTGGAAAGAGTACAGAATTGGAAAGAGTAAGAAGTTAGAAACAGTATGAGATTGGAAAGAGCAGGAGATCAAAAAGAGTATGGGATTGGAAAGAGAAGGTTCAGAAAGAGTATGGGATCGGAAAGAGTATGGGATCGGAAAGATTGTGGCATTGGAAAAAGTAGGATCGGAAAGAGAAAGGGATCGGAAAGAGTGTGGGATTGAAAATTGTGTGGGATCAAAAAAGAGTATGGGATTGGAAAGAGTATGGGATTGGAAAGAGTATGGGATTGGAAAGAGTATAGGATTGGAAAGAGTATGGCATTAGAAAGACCAAGGGATTGGAAATAGTGTGGCGATTGGAAAGGTTATGGGAACAGAAAGAGAAAGGGATCAAAAGAGAGAGAAAGGAGATAGGAAAAAGTTAGGTTCTTTGGAAAGGTATTGGTATTGGAAAGATGTATGAAGATAGGGATCGGAAAGAGTATGGGATCGGAAAGAGTATGGAGAGTCGGAAGAGGGTATAGGATCGGAAAGAGTTGGTATTGGAAAGAGAAGGATCAGAAAGACCAAGGGATTGGAAATAGTGTGGGATCGGAAAGAGAAAGGGATTGGAAATAGTGTGGGATCGGAAAGAGAAAGGGATCGGAAATAGTGTGGGATCGGATCGGAAAGAGAAAGGATCGGAAGAGTATGGCATGGAAAGAGAAGGATCAGAAAGAGCAAGCTATTGGAAAGTGTGGAGATTGGAAAGAGTATGGGATCGCAAAGAGCAAGGGATTGGAAAGAGAAGTGATCAGAATGGAGTAAGGGATTGGAAAGCGTATGTGATCGGAAAGATTATGGGATTGGAAAAAGTATGGGATTGGAAAGAGTATGGGATCGGAAAGCGTACGAGATTTGAAAGAGTATGGGATCAGAAAGAGTATGGTATTGGAAAAAGAAGGATCAGAAAGACCAAGGGATTGGAAATAGTGTGGGATTGGAAAGAGTATGGGATCAGAAAGAGTATGGCATTGGAAAAGAGAAGGATCAAGCTACTGGAAAGAGTGTGGGATTGGAAAGAGTATGGATCGAAAAGAGCAAGGGATGGAGGAAAGAGCAAGGATGGGAAAGAGCAAGGGATGGGAAAGAGCAAGGGATGGGAAAGAGAATGGGGTTGGGAAGAGAAAGGGATCAGAATAGATATGGATGCGTTAGGAAAGATTGTGGGATTGGAACGAGTATGGGATCAGAAAGAGTATGGCAATGGAAATAGTGTAGGGTCGGAAAAGAGTATGGGACAGAAAGAGCAAGGGGGAAGGGAACGGAAAGGGAGCATAGACGATTGAAGAGAGGCAGAAGGATCAAGAAGAGAGCAAGAAGGAATTGCCAAAAGAGAAAGGGATCGGAAAGAGAAAGGGATCAGAAAGAGTATGGGTAGTGGAAAGAGTATGGCATTGGAAAAAGAAGGATCAGAAAGAGCAAGCTATTGGAAAGAGTATGGGATCAGAAAGAGAAAGGAATCGAAAAGAGAAAGGGATCGAAAAGAGAAAGGGATCAGAAAGAGAAAGGGATCGGAAAGAGAAAGGGATCGGAAAGAGAAAGGGATCGGAAAGAGTATGGGGTCAGAAAGAGCAAGGGATTAGAAAGAGTATGTGATCGGAAAGAGTGTGGGATTGGAAAGAGAAAGTGATAGGAAAGAGTATGAGATTGGAAAGAGAAAGGGATCAGAAAGAGTATGGGGTCTGAAAGAGACAGAAACCAGAAAGAGCAAGGGATTGGAAATAGTATGGGATTGGAAAGAGTGGGATCAGAAAGAGTAAGTGATAAAGAGTAGGGGGATCACAAAAAGTATGGGATAGGAAAGATTATGAGACCAGAAAGCATATGAGATCGGAAAGACTGTGTGGTTGAAAAGAGTGTGGGGTCAGAAAGGGTATGGGATTGGAAAAATTATGGGATCAAAAATAGTATGGGAGCGGAAAGAGAAATGGTAAAAAAAACCAGAAGAATAGTGCTTTGTTCCCTTGGCAATCTGCATTTCCAGCAGCCATATTTGTGATTGTCTGCCTTTCAGCCAATCACAGATGCGTCTGCCAGTCTGGCCCCCTGCTTACAACTATCAACAAGCAGAGGGCCAAGAACAGAGCGTGAGGGGAATAAAGGACTGTAAGTACATTTCTGCTGCTTTTTACCAAATGAACTTAGAAGTTGAGGGTGGGCAAGGGTGCCCTAAAGTATATGAAAAGTTTTTATTTTGGGTGGAGATACCCTTTAACTGTCTCATCTCTTCCTTTGCTATGGCTGTTGGTTGATTTTTTCAATGAACCTTGAGTACTAGGCGCCAGCTCCCATAATCCATTTTTGTTTTGGTGAAAGTCTAGCCAGCAAGGCTGTAAAGAAAAAAAAAATAGTAAAATAGTAGAAAAAAGTAAAAAATCAAAGTAAGGGAAAATGAACCTGCAACCTCCTGCTAAAGTAGAGCATTAGACCACTAACCCACCAGAACTGATATACAAAAGACCTAAATGTTTAGAAATGTTGGCAAAAAAAGATGCAAAAAATAAGCTATTTACTAATGTTCCTGGTATGCTGTTTTTTGTGCCACTTATGCTAGCTGAAAAATAAACTGCAAGGACTTCATATTGGTGTGAAGATATATATATATCTATATATATAAATATATATAGAAACAGTGGATCCTGGGATTACAGGGCATGGCCAGCTAGATTATCCCATTATTTGCCATTATAGGTTATGAAGCGCAGGAGGGCAGCTTAGAAGTAGCATTTATGAAGCAGACTGATCCCTTGAGCACCCAGCGGACCATCATCTGTAATACAAGGGAGGGAGAACCAGTGTCAGGAAGGCTAGGTAGTGGTAGAGCCACCATTATTACAAAGGCTGATAGGATAATCTACATCCAAGACCCTACATGCCCAACAGTGTGTTGTCTACCTGCTGCTAGGGTTCGATATGTGGTGGATTGTGTAGACAGATTATTGGGTGGAGCTGGGGTGACCCGGTGCTCTTGGTTCATGTTGGTACCAATGAGGAGGAGGAAAAATAACAGTATCAGTGCAGCTGTGCGGCATCGATATTTTGTGATGTGGCTGAAAACACTGACATGGTCACAACATTCTAATTTTTTAACGGTTTTATTCAGTTTAACTGAAGAACTGGGGAGGTCAATGTGCTGTGTCTTAACTCCTGGTCTTCAGTAAAACTTGCAGGTGAGAAGGAAGAACCACAGATCGCTCCAGCTTCTCACTGACAATCCCCGGTGCATCCACGGTACTGTGTACTGTCTGCACATGTGTGCATACAATGCCAATCTTACTAGCAAAATACCCGCACTTCGCAGCGGAGATGTATTGAAATAACGTTTTTAGTAAGAAAGCAATAATGTATCAAGATTGCTGTAATCACTCGGCACTTGATATATTAAAGAAAGACAATTCAATAAGCTTTACGATAATGCAACACTCATTAACTTTAATTTAATATTATATTTTTTATTCAACTACGAAATTTTGGTGAAAATAACCCCCACCACCCCTCCCTGTCCGCCCCCAATACCCCCCACTATTCCTCTCTGTCCACCCTCCAAACCCTTCCCCTTACACCTCAGCCAGTCCCCGCACACACCCTGCATTTTTGGTAAAAATCGGTCCAGCCGTTAGTGTGCAGGAGTTCAAAATTCTATTCCCCCCCATTCACCCCCACCCTAAAAAATATTTTGTTAATCCTTTTACTGGTAAAGGAGTATATGCATACCAAATTTGGTTGAAATTGGACCAACCAGTCTGTGCAATGTCAGATACTCACCGTTACAGGTGCAATGTCAGATACTCACCGTTACAGGTGCAATGTCAGATACTCATCGTTACAGGTGCAATGTCAGATACTCACCATTATAGGTGCAATGTCAGATACTCATCGTTACAGGTGGAATGTCGAAACGAAACCTGCTTAACTTTTGTAAGTAAGGTGCAATGAATGAGCCTGCCAAATTTAAGCCGTCTGCTTCCACGGCAAGTTGGAGAATTAGTGATGAGTGAGTGAGTGAGTGAGTGAGGTGATGAGTGAGTGAGTGAGTGAGTGAGGGCTTTGCCTTTTATTAGTATAGATTATCATTCTACAGCTTATATCTTATTATCGTTCTACAGCTTATATCTTATTATCGTTCTACAGCTTATATCTTATAATACTTATCCGCACTGTGTTTGTAGTGTATTTAGGCATTTTAATCCCGGTATGTAAAAAGGGGAAAAGGATAAAGATTAGCCTGTTGAGCCTCTATCTAGAACGGAATAATATGTATCGATATGTACTGTAGACAAACTACCTCACATAGAATAATATAAAGGGAGATACAGTTTTCATTATAAAATATAACTTACAAGAAACATTTCACTTTTGTATATTGATCTTTGGTAACATTAAGGTCTCCTGTATTAGTATGTCTGGTCATTATCCCTCCAATGATGATGTCTCCTTCCTGGATATATTCATATTCCATAATCGGTCTAATAATTCGGAGGTGACAGGCAGGTTTGACATTCTGAATCCCATATCTGAAGGGTCCCATAGACAGGATGGTCAAGTAAACCAGACATTTCAGAGTTTTCATTATGGCCATAATTCCTAACCTTGTCAAACTATAAAGCAGAACAAGATGACACAATATCAGCCCATGTCTATAACAGTCAGTGGTACAGATAGACACAGAGGATAGAGGATTCACCTTCATCTGTAGATCAGTGTAAGGGAACTGGATAATCCAACCATCATTATATAGAGACCAGAGAGAGGATCTGTACATTATAGTGAATATAGACACACACACCTGGGATCTGTCTATTCCAGAAATATTTAATTGTTAGTTATATATCTGGTCAGCACAAATTACAAATACAAACTTTTGCTTAAGAAATCTGCTGTAAAACAAATCTAAACCAAGTTGGGTATAAAATCTTTGGATTTACATTTTAGATATAAAGGAGAATAAATGGTGTGCAGAAAATGCATTCCTGAGGATTTGACAATATTTAACATAACATATTGGAGGTTGTTACACAGTAACATAGTATTGGAGCTTGTAAAAAGACATACGTCCATCTAGTCCAACCTTTATACCCTACCCATAATGTCTGTATAACAGTTAAATAGTAACATAGTATTGGAGGTTGTATAAAGACATACGTCCATCTAGTCCAACCTTTATACCCTACCCATAATGTCTGTATAACAGTGACATAGTAATATTGGAGGTGTATAAAGACATAAGTCCATCTAGTCCACCTTTATACCCTACCCATTAATGTCTGTATCACAGTTACATAGTAAACATAGTTTGAGGAGTTGTATAAAGACATACGTCCAATCTAGTCAACCTTATACCCCTACCCATAATGTCCTGTTATACAGTTTACATAGACGAAACATAGTATGGAGCGTTGTATAAAGAATACGTCCATCTAGTCCAACCTTTATACCCCTACCCATAATGTCTGTTATAACAGTTACACATAGTAACTAGTATTGGAGGTATATAAAGACATAGTCCATCTAGGCCAACCTTTATACCTACCCATAATGTCTGTATAAACAGTTACATAGTAACATAGTATGGAGGTTATATAAGCATACGTCCATCTAGTCCACCTTATCACACTACCCATATGTCTGTATAACAGTTACACAGTAACATAGTATTGAGGTTGTATAAAGACATACCGTCCATCTAGTCCAAACTTTATAACCTACCCATAATGTCTGTATAACAGTTACATAGTAACATAGATTGGAGGTTGTATAAAGACATACGTCCATCTAGTCCCCCCTTTATACCCTACCCATAATGTCTGTATAACAGTACTTACATGTATGTAAACATAGATAGTATTGGAGGTTGTATAAAGACATACGGCCATCTAGTCCAACCTTTACACCTACCCATAATGTCTGTAAACAGTTACATAGTGTAACATAGTATTGGAGTGTTATATAAGACTACGTCCATCTAGTCCAACCTTTATACCCTACCCATAATGTTGTATAACAGTTAATAGTAACTAGTATGGAGGTTGTATAAAAGACATACGTCCATCTAGTCCAAACCTTTATACCCTACCCATAATGTCTGTTTAACAGTACATAGTAACATAGTATTGGAGGTTGTATAAAGGAAATACGTCCATCTAGTCCAACCTTTATACCCTTACCCCATATGTCTGTATAACAGTTAATAGTAACATAGTATTGGGAGGTTTATAAAGACATACGTCCATCTAGTCCAACCTTTATACCCTACCCATAATGTTTGTATAACAGTTACATAGTAAACATAGTATTGGGGTTGATATAAGACATACACCATCTAGTCCAACCTTTATACCCATACCCATAGTGATGTAAACAGTTACATAGTCACATAGTATTGGAAGGTTGATATAAAGACATACGTCCATATAGTCCAACCTTTATACCCTCTACCATAAATGTCTGTTATAACAGTTATAAGTAACATAAGTATTGAAGGTTGTATAAAGACATACGTCCATCTAGTCCTCCAACCGTTATACCCTAACCATAATGTCTGTAACATGTTCCATAGTAACACTAGTATTGGAGGTTATATAAAGACATACGTCCATCTAGTCAACCTTTATACCCTACCCATAATGTCTGTTAACAGGTTACATAGAAACATAGTATTATAGGTTGTATAAAGACATACGTCCATCTAGTCCAACCTTTATACCCTACCCATAATGTCTGTCTAACAGTTCCATAGTAACATAGTATTGGAGGTTATATAAAGACATACGTCCATCTAGTCCAACCTTTATACCCTACCCATAATGTCTGTATAACAGTTACATAGTAACATAGTATTGGAGGTTGTATAAAGACATACGTCCATCTAGTCCAACCTTTATACCCTACCCATAATGTCTGTCTAACAGTTCCATAGTAACATAGTATTGGAGGTTATATAAAGACATACGTCCATCTAGTATAACCTTTATACCCTACCCATAATGTCTGTATAACAGTTACATTGTAACATAGTATTGGAGATTGTATAAAGACATACATCCATCTAGTCCAACCTTTATACCCTACCCATAATGTCTGTATAACAGTTACATAGTAACATAGTATTGGAGGTTGTATAAAGACATACGTCCATCTAGTCCAACCTTTATACCATTATATAGAATTTATTGAACATGCTACTCATAAATATAACATATAACATAAATAAAATTCATTACAAAACATCACTTATCATACATTAGTGTACAATATTTACAAAACGTATTGTTTCCATATACGTATTTACATATATATACATACATAGTATTTACACATAACTAAATCCTATCACCTACAACAAAAAGATGATGAGGGAAAGGACAGAGCATTTATCCATCAACAAACACACGTTACAGAACAAAATCAATTGTTATTAATGTTTTTAGGGAGGGGGGGGACAGGAGAGAAAAGAAAAAAAAAATTAAATAAAGTCAGTATTAAACAACATTATAATGCAAGCAAACTCAGCCATACAACATTTTTACTGTACATAAACAACATAATTATACAATTCCTAATAAACCCTACTTATACAATTCCTAATAAACCCTACTAATTCCTAAACACAAATCAATTGAGAGGGTAAAAAGGTCAATTACTCACTCTGAAACGCATGAGCCCAGTTAGAAAAATATAATCAGCCTTGGGGGGGGAGAGGTAGGTGAAGAAAGAAGAAACACCATCACCTAGAAACATCAGGAGTCCTTAGGGAGGCTCAAGGTACAGGCCTCTCCAAAGAGAAGACCACCTCCCTTCACTCATCCTCTGCTTCTCAAGAGCTTTAATCTTCCCAAGTTCCCTTGTGATGTTGGAAACCACCTCCTCACAGGAAAGGACTTTCTGCATAACTGTAAGTAAACTCCGTGCACTCCATGTGTAGTACTTAACTACTGCACTAACTAGAAAAAAAGTGGTTAAAGCAAGACCCTCATGGCGTTGAGACACCCCATAAGCCCACCCCTGGTAGGACATACCTGAAAGGCAGGGGATAACCAATTCTCTGGACACCTTTTTGTAAACTTCTATGTTAAAAGGACAATCAAGTAGGAAATGGTCCATTGTCTCATCAAGACCATCGCACCCCTCTCTAGGACATTTACCATCATTGGAGTTCCTGAGCTTCAGATTGCCTCTCACATAGAGTTTTCCATGAAAGGAACTCCAGACAACATCCATAAACTTGGGGGGAACCCTCGAGGAAGTAACTAAAGAGAGCCCTGTTCTCAAAACGTTGTCTGGGCAATCTTTTAAGGCGAGTGGTTCATAGAAGTAGGAAGACAAGATCCTCTTGAAGATGTCCATCCTAGATGAGGACCTAATTTCTTCCACTTCCTCATCACTTTCAGGGCTCCCGTCACATAGGAGGGAAGAGGACCGTGAGGAACACGCAGACTCTTTACCAAGCCACCGTTCATACAAAGCCCAAGAAAAGGAGAAACCCAGTTCTTAAAGATCTCTACCCAAAAAGGAGGCTTCTCCGCAAGGAGGTTAGAAAAATTGTATTTAATGAAGGTGTTTACAAAAACACAACTGGGTTAACCATGTCTAACCCACCCTCCTGCCTTTTAAGCTAGGCGACATTCCTTTTAACAAGGTTCAGTCTGTTTCCCCATAACATTTGGAAAAACAAACCATTTATTCTTGTATAGTACTGTGCACACTGTGCCGATATACAGGAAAATTGGGATCAGGTAAGTTTTGATCAATGAAACTCTTTCCCTCAGAGTGAAAGATCTCCCCTTCCACTGATTCACCTTGGAAGATGCAATACTCAACCTCACCTCCCAATTTTGTTCAGCAAAATCGCCCTGACCGAATATGATCCCTAAGATCTTAATTTTAGGAGAAGGCTTAGGAAATATTCCCGGAAGGTTGAAAGCTGGATCGCCTTCTTTTCCCATCCAAAAAGCTTCACATTTGCTCCTGTTAATTACAGATCCGGAGGCCTTAGAATACTCTTGCAGAAGCTCGGCCACTTCATTTGCTTCATCAGGGCTAGAGATAACAAGAGTGACATCATCAGCATAGGCCATAGTCTTCAGGGAAACCCCTGGAAATATAGGCACCCCCACCAATGTATCCCCATAAAGCCTCCGAAGTAGAGGATCTATGGCAAACACATAAAGTAAAGGGCTAAGCGGGCAACCTTGCCTGACCCCAGAAGAGACCCTAAAAGACTCTCCTGACCATCCATTCACAAGTGGGAAGCTTATTGCACCTTCATATAGAACTTTAAGCCAATTAATGAATACCTTAGGAATACCATATCTTCCAAGGACACTCCAAAGGTACTTGTGATTCACTCTATCAAAAGCCTTAGACTGATCCAAAGAAAGGAGGTACTTTCCCCACTCACAGAACTTGCAATGCATTAGAGCCTCCCGGACCCCCAATACTGCAGAAAAGGTGGATCTACCCTTAACTGTGCAGTGCTGCAAGGGAGAAAGTAACAAGTTTGCTACCTCAAACAGGCGATTGAATAAAACTTTTGCCAAGATTTTCCTATCAGTATTGAGCAAGGAGATGGGGCGCCAATTCTCAATCCTGAAGAATCTAACCCTTTTGACAAAAGTATTAAAGCAGAACATCTCATGGATGGTGGAAGGAGACCCTGAACCAGGAAGTCTGAAAAAACCTCCACGAGATTAGGGGCCAGAACATCATAAAAGGTCTTGTAAAACTCTGCCGTAAGACCATCAGGCCCAGGGGACTTTTTAACAGCAAGACCCTCTATGGCTGCCCTCACCTCCTCTACAGTGATATCTTCAGTCAAATTGTCCCAAGGAATGTCATGATTTGAAGGAACCAGAGTTTTCTCCAAAAAACTGGACATGTCAGCCTGGCTGAGTTTTTTCTCACTTAAGAGATCAGTATAGAAATCTTTAACAACTGACAGGATACTATCAGGAGATGTCCTGAAAGTCCCATCCTTCCTCCACAAGCCATTAACCAGCTTGCGGGCAACTGACTCCTTACAGTCTTGGTAGGGATCGGGTGAGTGGTGAGACCCATAATCTCTCTCAAAAGATAAGGAAGCCAGCCGATCATACTGAAATTCTCTCATTTGAGACTTTACCCTAGTGATTTCCCCAAAATCACCACAATCAGACACCAACCTATCCAGTTTCCTCTTGAGTTTCAGATAGGTATGATATTTATCTACTACCTTCTCTGTTGCTA
The DNA here is from genome assembly GCA_019447015.1 of Hymenochirus boettgeri. NCBI lineage: Eukaryota > Metazoa > Chordata > Amphibia > Anura > Pipidae > Hymenochirus > Hymenochirus boettgeri. The sequence continues at coordinate 139,423 of JAACNH010000518.1, read as the reverse complement.
AGCCTCGAAAGAGTCTTGCTGTCCTCCTTTTGGTCATCTCCCACCACTCTGTCCTGCTATGACAGAGGTCCTTCAGAGACTCTTGATCCTGAAAGAAAGCCAAAAAAGACTGTTTAGTACATTCCTCCTCAAGGATAGTCGAATTGAGGCGCCAGAGACCTCTACCTTTCGAGGGGGATTCTGGGATATTCAGAGACATGACCAGTAAACAGTGATCAGAAAATTCCACTGCCCTCACCTCTACAGGAGAGGTAATAGAATTTTCTTTAACAAAAAACCTATCTATTCTACTCCTGCTGCTACCTTTATAGAAAGTGAAACCCGTGAGGTTTGGCGAGTGACAAACATGCACATCAACCAAACCAGCCTCTCTAACTACTCTATTCAAAAAATTACTGTCATACCCTAATGGACCAGCCAGGCCTCTCCTGTCCATCGGCCTAGTGATGGTGTTAAAATCCCCACCAAACACTACTGACTGAGCCGTAAAAAGAAAGGGCTTAATCCTGATAAATAGTGCTTTCCTCTCGTGCTTAGATTGCGGGCCATAAAAGTTGATGAGGCGCAGAGGTGAACCACCCATCAGGATGTCCAAGACCATGCAACGTCCCATCTCAAGCTCAATTACCCGTTTGACCGTTACCTGATCTGTTTTAAAAAGTACAGCCACTCCACTGAAAGGCTCGGCCGCAAGAGACCAAAAGGAAGGGCCACAGGACCACTCCCTCTTCGCTTGATGTAACACAGCCAGCTTGTTAAGCCTGGTCTCTTGCAAAAATAAAATGTCTGCCTCAATTTGGCAGAGCAAAAAATAGGCCATTCTACGTGCACTTACAGACTTGATGCTGGCAACATTAATTGTTGCACAGCGAATTGGAGGGGGCACAGCCATTTACAGGGTAATTGAAATTATGGGGAGTTTTCATTTCCCCTTTTTTACCCTCCTTCCCTCATCATCGGACCCTTCTCTCTTTGCAGATAAACCTAAAGGTAAATATTCTGCTTCCTCCAAACCAATTTCCACCAAGACATCATTATTATCTAGTTCTCTTTCTAGACAGCAGGTTACCTCATTGATGTCTTGGTCATTTTCGATATTCAGTATGGAATATGGGTTGTCTGTTTCCATAGGGTTGTTGTTAACAGCAGGGTTTTTTTTGGTTTTGGGACCCCCACCTTTCTTTTTCACCGTCACCCAGCCTCCTTCCTCTGCAGGAGGGGGCTTCCTACTGGAGGATGTGGGTCTGACAGGAGGGGAGGGTCTCAAACCAGTTGGTTTCCGCATAGATCGTATGGACTTGACACTCTGGCGAGTTTTACTTGACAGGTGTTTGGGTTTAATCTCAGCTGGGGCTTTTCTCTGTGTAGATACTGCTTTATTCTCCACAGGTGGGTTGGATATTACAACAAGTTCAGGTGTTTCTGGGGCCAGTTCAACTACAGCATCCACTGCTTCCTCCTTTTCCTCCGAAAACTCCTTCTCAATTTGCTGCCAGGAGACAGGGCACGAGGTGTAGGAATGACCTGTCCCCCCACACAGGTTGCAGCAGATGCTGTTGGGACCCTCTTTAGCCACATGCCCCAGATTTAAACACAAAGCACATTTCAGCTTGTCACAAAACATACTCAAATGCCTAAAGGACCCAGACTTCCAGCATTGCCTTGGCTGGCCTGGGTAGAAACATTGTATGCGATCTTTACCAATATAGGCAGAATTGGAAATGTGCTGGGTAACATTGCGTATAACATGTAACTTTATATTACATCTCCAGCCTCCATCCCATATGCCATTGTGGTCAAGGTTCTTTGACAGATCATTCTGGACAGTGCCGTATCTACCAAGCCAGGTTTTCAGGTCAGAGGGTGGAATGCTCTCATTAAAGACCTTAATGGTCACCCTTACAACACCCGGCTTGGAGACCGCCAATGCCCTGAAATGTTTCCACAGTGCAGGAAATCCGTCAAAACTCTTCCAGAAAGTGTCAAGTTCCTGGGCTCAAAACTCACAATAAATTCCCCAGGATTGGGCCCAGAAATAAATGCAAAGATGTCGGCAGCATCGAACCCAGCCCGGAATAGCCGACCAATAACATTGTCCCTCCCTGGCGCAGGACCCTCCCCCGCCCACTTCAAATTGACCACATTCCTCCTAGATGGTACATTGTTAGGTACATATGGACGGTGCATAGGAACAGTATTGGGATTTATTGTAGCCATTCTTGTATAAGAAACTGAAGGCTGGATAAGAGTGGGTAAAACAGGAACAGATGTACCAGTAGGGTTACCAGCAGGGACAGGGTTACCAACCGGGACAGGGTTACCAGCGGGGACAGGGTTACCAGCGGGGACAGGGTTACCAGCGGGGACAGGGTTACCAGCGGGGACAGGGTTACCAGCGGGGACAGGGTTACCAGCGGGGACAGGGTTACCAGCGGGGACAGGGTTACCATAAAAATTTCCGTCTGTCAGTTTACAATAGTAACATGCATTTTGAGGTGGTAAAGACTACGTCCATCTATTCCCCTTTATAACCCCACCCATCATGTCTGTATAACAGTTATCGTAGCCACATAGTTTGGAGGTTGTATAAAGACACCGTCCTCTAGTGGCCAACTTTTATATCCTACACATAATGTCTTATAACAGTTACATAGTACATAGTAATTTGGAGGTTTGTATAAAAATACGTCCATCTAGGTCCAACCTTTTTACCCTAACCCATAATGTCTGTCTGTCGTTACATAGTAACATAGCCAAATTGCGGTTTTATAAAGATCTATGTCCCACTAGTCCCAACTTATACCCTACCGCATAATGTCTGTGTAACAGTTACATAGTTAACATAGTGGGGGTTGTATAAAGACATACGTCATATAGTCCAACCTTTATACCCTACCCATAATGTCTGTGTAACAGTTAACATATAACATAGTATTGGAGGTTGTATAAAGACATCGTCCATCTAGTCCAACTTTATACCCTACCCATAATGTCTGTATAAACTGTAACTAGTATTGGAGGTTGTATAAAGACATACGTCCATCTCAGATAACTTATACCATACCCATAATGTGTCTGTATCATAACAGTACATAGTAACATAGATTGGAGATTGTATCAAAGACATCGTTCATCTAGGTAGAAACCTTATACCCCTCCACCCATAATGCCTGTATAAACAGTTACATAGAACCAGTATTGGAGGTTGTTATAGGAAGTCATCACGTCAACTCTAGTCAAACCTTTATACCATAACCATAATGTCGTATAACAGTTAGCTAGCAAACATAGTATTGGAGGTTGTATAAAGACATTCGTCCATCTAGTCCACACCTTTATATCTACCCATACATGTTCGTGTATAACATTACATAGTAAGCTTGTTGAAGGTTTCTATTCATTCCAGGCTGGGTATTCTGTTGTATTCAATTAGATCAATGGACTTTGAAAGACAGCCCTCTTACCAGCAGAATATAGATCCACCCGACAGTGTGTTCCTTGTTGGACTTGTGTCTGAATACCACCTATTTCAAATACAGGGATATAGTTCGTAAGCAAAAAACATGGATTCTATGGATCTCCATTTTCACCTATTGTGGCAAACCCTTTAACAGGAGGAGGTAGAACACAGGCGCTGTAATACTTTAAGGGCATATCCACGCCACTGGTTCCAGTATGTGATGACACTGGGTTAAAAATCCACCAATAGGAAGTACAAGCTTTCACAAAAAAAACAGAACACATTAATGCGCGTGGACCAAAATGCATAATTCACAAGGAAGAGGTACAAAACAAAAACTTGGGCTTCCTTGGACTGACTTGGTAGAAGTTAAGGAAAATGTAAACGGAGTAGATGTTAGTACAGAACCAACACACACAGATCAGTATTTGTATGTTTGACTCCCACACCCTTCTAGATCCAGAAGCTGGGGGTCAATCGAACCGCGCAACCAGAGCCCGAGAACATCCCCAATAGCAAAGGGCCGAAGGCTAAGAATGAAACATCTCAGAGGAACCTTACAACTTGTGGATATCCAGACTGGGCCTTTGTCAAAAGAAAGTAGCGAGGAAAGAAAAGAACACGACATACAAACAAGTGAACCGGGGAAAAGCAAGACCAGTTGAGGCAAGAACATGGTCATCCCATGAATGTACAGGGTCTCCGAGAAATTAAGAAGAGAATTTTCAAAAAAACATCGGTATCCATGTCTGCTTTAAAACGAACCACACACTGAGGCAGCAATTGGTACATCCGTAAAGACCCCATACCTAAACACAAGAAAAAGCGACATATACTATCGCATTGCGTGCAGTGAAGATGCTCTGTTTGATGTGGTGGGGAGACCAAAACAGCAACGCATCAACGTTGGCCCAGACACAGAAGAGCCAATTCCTCCCTTGGTGGTCAGACTCAAGCGTGTACCTGCGTTCGATTAAGGATAAAGAGATATCTTTAAAGATTGTCATGTTCACATCACTGGCGAAGGACGTGACTGTTTCAAGAGAGGTGTTAAGGAGGCCAGTTATGTGACAAAAAAACCAAGCCTCAAATAGAGGTGGGGGGTTTCGACACCAACTGTCTGCCATGTACAATGCTGTTTAAAACACCTTTACCACTGGGCGTTCCTATAACACCTCTTAGCCACTATCCAATCACACCCTTAACACCTGGCTGTGATATGCTAATTGGGATTATTCCAGGGTACTATTGCCACAGATTCTTGTCACAAGTCATGTCTTGCTGAATTGAGAAAGCCAGTCGGATGTGACTAGCGAACGACTAACTAGGAACACATTTCAAAAGTCCAGTTGATCTAATTGAATACAACAGATAGTTACATAGTAACATAGTATGGGAGGTTGTATAAAGACGTAAGTCCATCTAGTCAACCTTTTATACCTATAACCCATAATGTCTGTATAACAGTTACATAGTAACATGTATTGGAGGTTGTATAAAGACATATGTCACAATCTAGTCCAACGTTTATATCTACCCATAATGTCTGATAACAGTTACATAGTAACATAGTATTGGAGGTTATATAAGACATATGTCCATCTAGTCCAAATCTTTATACCCTAACCATAAGTGTCTGTCTAACAGTTTACATAGTAACATAGTATTGAGGTTGGTATAAGACACGTCCATTATTCCACCCTTTAACCCTACCCAATTCTGTATAACTTTACTATAACATAGTATTGAGGTCTATAAAGACATACGTCCATCTAGTCCAACCTTTATACCCTACCCATAATGTCTGTATAAACGTTACATGTCACATAGTATTGGAGGTTATATAAAGACATATGTCCATCTTCCCAATCTTTATACCTCCCATATGTCTGTCTAACAGTTACATAGTAACTAGTATTGGAGGTTGTATAAAGACATACCTCCAATCTGTCCAACCTTTATACCCTACCCATATGTCTGTATAGTAACATAGTATTTGGAGGTTGTATTAAGCCATAAGTCCTTTTAGTCTAACCAATAGCTGGTGGTACAAACACATCAGAATGGCAGAGGTCTTTAAACTACAATAAGGTCAGCCAAACTATATAGCTCACCATGCAATTGCCTTAAAAATAACTCTAAACAACTTCTATTTAGCAGGTGTGGCTGAAATATTCCCAACAATTATCCCTTTATGATTCAAAGGATGTGCGATGAAGGAGATTTTTCATATCTGGTGGTCCTGCTAAGTTTACAAAAAGATACTGAAATTCTATTCTCTACCCATTTGTCCTGACCCTTGAGTAGCTCACCTAGATGTGTGGTTTCCTGAACCCTCTAGACCCCAAAATAGGCTAATGTGCCAAATCTAAATGGTTGGCGAATGGAGACCTTCTTTAGATATAGATATGTGATCTGTGGCTGAACTTCATAGATATGAACAATTTGTTCCTGTGATGCATTACTCTGGTTTGATAACATTTGGTCGTCTGGATTTTAAGCCAATTCTCAGTGAAATTCCAGGGATACATCTAGGTGGGAGATTTAGGAATCTGGTTATGGTCATTGTAGTGTTAGACAATAAAACTTCTTCCTTTTATCGATATCTTTGCTCCTACCTTATAGTGAAGATATGGGAGAGGATAAAGTCACGCACACACATCTTTCATCCTTTGTTTAAAGTTTTTATTTCTTGGACACACTGTATATTTACTGTTTATTTGTCTTTATTTTCCTGTTTCAAATCTGTTTGTAATAATGTTTACAACAAAAAACAAGATGTGGAAACAAGTTCCAACTCCCTCTTCTCAAATTAGCACACGTTCTAGTTCCATTCTCCTTTATTATGTATAGTCACTGTATTGACAGTGATTTGTACTTCACAGTCAGTTCACTGAAATCTCATACAGGGTTAGACATCTCTAATTTCAACACATACATAAAATTCCTACATTTTGTTTTAAATGAGCCCTTTTAAAGAGATCATTGTCCTTTGTTTCCCAGTAAATGGGGCTTTGTGTTCATTTCAGGTCTAAATAAGATTATGTAACATTTTGGTATAAATATACATCCTAATAGTCCAGCACTTGAGGTCAATATGGCAAATATCTCCACACACACATTGGTTTTCCCTTTGGTGCTCAGATAGGCCGGGATCATTGTGATCCAAACACACTGCAGAAGACCAGCATGCTGAAAGTGATGTACTTGGCCTCATTAAACTGTCCGGTAAGGTCCGAGCTAAAATGCTAAAACAAAACTAACAGCTGCCAGAAGCCCCTATAACCAATAACTGAGTAAAAGGCAATAGCTGATCCCTCATGCACTGAATGATGATTGTTCCAGGGGAAGTGTGAATGTCCATATCCTGATAGGAGAGAAATGGCCAACCAAGTCATACAGATTATTATTTGAATGGATAACATATCAAGACTACAGAATTGGACAGTTTTGACTCCCACCCATTTCCTCCATGAGCTCCCAGGCTTGGTGGCTTTGAATGCAATGTAAACCATGATAGTCTTGGCCAGAGAGAAGAGACAGCTATGGAGAAGGTGATTCCAAAAGTGATTATACGTAACATGCAGGTTATATCCACAGGGCGACCGAGGAACAGGAACACGGTGAGGAAGCTCAGCTTGATGGAGACCAGGAGGAGGAAGCTGAGGTTCCTGTTATTGGCTCTCACAATGGGGGTGTCCTGATGTACAATAAACCCCCCAATTATTAGCAAGGTTATAAGTGAACAGAGACAGATATAACTGATATAGCACCAGAAATCACATCATTAGTGAGGATAGAAAATCCTCTGTTTTGGTAACACACTGATTCCTCTTCTCATTGGACCATTCTACAACTGGACTTGGTTGCAGTTTTCACTGTCTACAAGAACAACAAAGAAATGGAAAAGCAATTCCTCAGTTAACAGACCTTGCAATCAACATAACATAAACTGTTTGGAACAAACCATGTGAAATTGTCCTTTCAATAGATATCTTTCCATTTATTACATTTAAAAAGTAATTAATTAGAAATAATGATATATGTTTCACCTAAATTCAACATATCTGCTCCTGCAATTAAATGGATCTTAATTTAGAATAAAGTACTATACGTGGATTAGTTCTATAGTTTGGATTAGGGTCTGTGGGATGTTAGACGAAGAAAATGTCCCATGCCCTGTTTTGTATAGAAGTAAATAAATGCAAAAAAAAATTGATTGTGACAAAATATGGTATTTATAAAACTTTTTCCGTAGGGAATTTTTAAAATTATATTCTAATTTATCTACTAGTTTGTTTAAAAGATTAGTGAAAAATAATGCAAGGTCAGGGAACCCTGAGTACTATAAACTTGGGTATTATAAAGGATAATGTATCCCCTACTGTAAATTATAAGGATATTAGAAGTCACTGAGGAGTTCTGTTTCCTATATAAAGGTAAGGACACAGACTGAGTTATACAGGGAACTCTGGGTACCACTCATGTATTATAAGGGATAATGTATCCCCTACTGTAAATTATAAGGATATTCGAAGTCACTGAGGAGTTCTGTGTCTATATAAAGATACAAGACACAGACTGAGTTATACAGGGAACTCTGGGTACCACTCATGTATTATAAGGGATAATGTATCCCCTACTGTAAATTATAAGGATATTAGAAGTCACTGAGGGGTTCTGTGTCTATAAAAATGGTACAAGACACAGACTGAGTTATAACAGGGAACTCTGGGTACCACTCATTATTATAAGGGATATGTACCCCTACTGTAAATTATAAGGATATTAGAAGTCACTGAGGAGTTCTGTGTCTATATAAAGGTACAAAGGACACAGACTGAGTTATACAGGAACTCTGGGTACCACTCATGTATTATAAGGGATAATGTACCCCCTACTGTAAATTATAAGGATATTAGAAGTCACTGAGCAGTTCTGTGTCCATATAAAGGTACAAAGGACACAGATGAGTTTATATAGGGAACTCCTGGGTACCACTCATGTATTATAGGGATATATACCCCCTACTGTAAATTATAGGATATTAGAAGTCACTGAGGAGTTCTGTGTCTATATAAAGTACAAGGACACAGACTGAGTTATACAGGGAACTCTGGGTACCACTCATGTATTATAAGGGATAATGTACCCCTACTGTAAATTATAAGGATATTAGAAGTCACTGAGGTTTCTGTGTCTATATAATGGTACAAGGACACAGACTGAGTTATACAGGGAACTCTGGGTACCACTCATGTATATAAGGGATAATGTATCCTCTACTGTAAATTATAAGATATTGAATTCACTGAGGAAGTAATGTGTCTATATAAAGGTACAAGGACACAGACTGAATTGTACAGGGAACTCTGGTGCCACTCATGTATTATAAAGGATAATGTATCCCCTACTGTAAATTATAAGGATTTAGTAGTCACTGAGGAGTTCTGTGTCTATATAAAGGTACAAGGACACAGAATGAGTTATACAGGGAACTCTGGGTCCACCTCATGTATTATAAGGTAATGTATCCCCTACTGTAATTAATAGGATATTAGAAGTCACTGAGGAGTAATGTGTCTAATAAAGGTACAAGGACACAGATTGAATTATACCAGGGAACTCTGGGTGCCACTCATTGTATTATAAGGGATAATGTATCCCTACTGTAAATTATAAGGATATTAGTAGTCACTGAGGAGTTCTGTGTCTATATAAAGGTACAAGAGACAGGCTGAGTTATACAGTGAACTCTGCGGACCACTCATGTATTATAAGGGATAATGTATCCCCTACTGTAATTATAAGGATTTAGAAGTCCCTGAGGAGTTCTGTGTCTATATAAAGGTACAAGGACACAGGTGAGTTATACAGGGAACTCTGGGTACCACTCATGTATTATAAGGGATAAATGTCTCCCCTACTGTAAATTATAAGGATATTAGAAGTCACTGAGGAGTTCTGTGTCTATATAAAGGTACAGGACACACGACTGGTTATACAGGACTCTGGGTACCACTCATGTATTATAGGGATAATGTATCCCTACTGTAAATTATAAGGATATTAGAATCACTGAGGAGTTCTTTGTCCATATGAAGGTACAAGGACACAGACTGAGTTATACAGAGAACTCTGGGTACACACCATGTATTATAAGGGATAATGTATCCCCTACTGTAAATTATAGGATATTAAATCACTGAGGAGTTTTTGTGTCTATATAAAGGTACAGGACACGACTGAGTTTATCAGGGAACTCTGGGTACCATTCATGTATTATAAGGGATAATGTATCCCCTACTGTAAATTATAGATATTAAGTCACTGAGGAGTTCTGTGTCATATAAAGGTACAAGGACACGGGTGAGTTATACAGGGAACTCTGGGTACCACTCTGTATTATAATGGATAATGTACCCCTACTGTAAATTATAAGGAATTGAAATCACTGAGCAGTTCTGTGTCTATATAAGGTACAAGGACACCGACTGAGTTATACAGTGAACTCTGCGGACCACTCATGTATTATAAGGGATAATGTTTTACCTACTGTAAATTATAAGGATATTAAAGTTGCTGAGGACAGAGTTCTTGTTTCCATATAAATGCACAAACTCTGGGCACACTACCCATTATAACCCCCCCCCTTCACCACATTTAAAACACTCCTAGCCTCATCTTGTTGTTCTTATAGATTTGTGAGCCCCTCCCATTAGCAGGAATGTCCGCCCAAAATGGGGCTTGTCAGTTATGTGTTCGCCAACTCAAACTGATATTTTTTGCTAATTTATTACATGCATTTGTAACCAATATTTATGATTTTGTTATAATCCCTTTCTGGCAAGGTTCCACCTCCTCCCTCTTCTCAATGAGCTTTTTTATAGCTTGAGCATGTGCAGAAAGGCAGCAGGGGAAACAGCAGTCAATCATTGGTTGTAATGTCATTTGTCAACAGCCCTTGATTGACTGAGCTATATTAAGAATGGAGACAATAATAATCGTAAGGGTATCTCCACTTGGGTTTCAGTTTTATTGAAGAACAGAGGTAAAGGAGCTGTGCTTCCTTCTCTCATTAACACCTGCATGAACTAGGAACGGAGATAGGGAACTTACCTGGTCTTGCACTCTACTTACTTACTGTTCTTCTGCCAGGCCCCTATGGAGTTCATACTGTATGCCATGTGCATGAGTATGGATTCCACCAGGCAAGGACTCCTCCGTGACCCCTCTCCCTCTCTCCTAGTTCATGTAGGCCTTGCTTCCATTCCTGTTCTCATTCTGTATCACGTGTATCCTTCGACAACACCGCAGACATCGGACTGTTATTTCTTAAGGATATGCTTGAGAATTGTCCTGGGCAAGGGGCTTTCCGGGTCATAATTGGCACTCTACTACATGCGTAGTAGTTTAACGGATACTATTTATAGCTTGGATCCATAGGTATCCATTAAGGAGTTGAGTTATATAAAGTTTATTCTACATGCAGATCTCACAAAACGTCCAGAGTGTGGCTTGTGTGGATGAGAATGTGCCATATGACTGTTCGTTAGTGTTGTATTTAGTAAATTCAGAGATTTTAATACATAGAATCCAATAAAGAGGCCGACGACAACCTTAGAGACTTTCAGAATGGAATGGAAAGGGAATCCTGGGGATCCCATTGAAACAAACCAGGAACATGATCTCCATCTAGACAAAATAAGGGAAAGCAGTTATGTTTTCTTATAATAAATATTCTTATATAGGAAAATGAGAAGAGTCAAGAAATTATATTAAGGTTTTGTATCAAATAATATATAATAATAGACAGGTAGCCACATTACCCATGAGTATTCCACTCGCCTATTGTGGGAACAGAGGCTGAACTCGCGCCCTCACTTACTGGTATTTCCCTACTTACATAATTAACTGGTAGGGAAAGATTACCAGGTTTTTGTTTGTGGATTTTTACATGTACCCGGTTATATTAGAGATCTCCCCTTCTGAACACGCACAGAGTCCATAACAAGCAAGCAAGAACCCAGTTTTGGGTGCCTTTCTGAAGCCAGGAGACGTTGTCTGAACATTGGGACCTTGGGATCTAAAAGTAAAAAAGCTTTAAACCTATCGCTAGTTTTCATTCTGGTTCTTAGATGCATCAGTCACTACGTGGCCTAGATTAGGATTTCTTTATTTAACGGATATTTGTTGGCACAGTAACAACCCGAGAATACCGAATCTCTGCCATGATTTAACCAGAAAGTTTGACTGGTACTTATATTGTTTTTTTTTCTTACTTTCTTTTATCCTGAACATTTATCGATAATTGGACATTGACATTTTCCTTCTCGCAAGAAATTCAATAAACCAATTCTCAAAACCATTAAATCAACCTACGACGGTCAGTTTAATGAATTTCAATCTATGTCATTAGAATTAAGAGCTAACCAATATCTGCAATCAACATTTGTGATCATTTTAAACTCCTATTCCTCCGGGAACAGACACAGGGTTAAACACAGTATTACTGGGGGGTATGGGATGAGTAATGGGAACAGACACAGGGTTAAACACAGTATTACTGGGGGGTATGGGAACGGGGTAATGGGAACAGACACAGGGTTAAACACAGTATTACTGGGGGGTACGGGATGGGTAATGGGCACAGACATAGGGTTAAACACAGTATTACTGGGGGTATGGGATGGGTAATGGGAACAGACACAGGGTTAAACACAGTATTACTGGGGGGTATGGGATGGGTAATGGGAACAGACACAGGGTTAAACACAGTATTACTTGGGGGTATGGGATGGGTAATGGGAACAGACACAGGGTTAAACACAGTATTACTTGGGGGTATGGGATGGGTAATGGGAACAGACACAGGGTTAAAACAAGGATGAGGTAGGTGTTACTGGGGGTATGGGATGAGTAAGTAATGGGCACAGACACAGGGTTAAAACAGTATTACTGGGGGGTTGGGATGGGTAATGGGAACAGCACAGGTTTAAAACACAGTATTACTGGGGGTACGGGATGGGTAATGGGAACCAGACACAGGGTTAAAACACAGAGTTACTGGGGGGTATGGGATGGGTAATGGAACAGACAGGTTAAACACAGTATTACTGGGGGTATGGGATGGGTAATGGGCACAGAACAGGGTTAAACACAGTATTACTGGGGGTATGGGATGGGTAATGGGCACAGACACAGGGTTTAAACACAGTATTACTGGGGGTACGGGATGGGTAATGGGAACAGACAAGGCGTTAGTAAAACACAGTTTATTACTGGGGGTACGGGATGGGTAATGGGAACAGACATAGGGTTATTAAACACAGTATTACTGGGGGTATGGGATGAGTAATGGGAACGACACAGGGTGGTAAACACAGTATACTGGGGGGTATGGGAATGGGTGTAATGGGCACAGACACAGGGTTAAAAACAGTATTACTGGGGGGTATGGGAGCGGTAATGGGCACACACAAGGTTAAACACAGTATTACTGGGGGTATGGGAGGTGGTATGGGAACAGACACAGGGTTAAACCAGTATTACTGGGGGGTACGGGATGAGTAATGGGCACAGACACAGGGTTAAACACAGTATTACTGGGGGTATGGATGGGTAATGGGACAGACAACAGGGTTAAACACAGTATTACTGGGGGGTACTGGGGGTACGGTGATGAGTAATGGGCACAACACAGGTTTAAACACAGTATTACTGGGGGTATGGGATGGGTAATGGGCACAGACACAGGGTTAAACACAGTATTACTGGGGTGGACTGGGATGGGTAATGGGAACAGTACAGGGTGTAAACACAGTATTACTGGGGGTATGGGATGGGTAATGGGAACAGACACAGGGTTAAACACAGTATTACTGGGGGGTACGGGATGGTAATGGGAACAGCACACGGGTTAAACACAGTATACTGGGGGGTAGGGATGAGTAATGGGAACAGACACAGGGTTAAACACAGTATTACTGGGGGTAGGGATGAAGTAATGGAACAGACACGGGTTAAACACAGTATTACTGGGGGTATGGGATGGGTTAATGGTAACAGACACGGGTTAAACACAGTATTACGGGGGGTAGGTAGGATGGGAATGGGAACAGACACAGGGTTAAACACAGTATTACTGGGGGGTATGGGATGGGTAATGGGGAACAGACACAGGGTTAAAACCAGTATTACTGGGGGGTACGTGGATGAGTAATGGAACAGACACAGGGTTAGTTAAACACAGTATTACTGGGGGTATGGGATGGGTAATGGGAACACGACACAGGTTAACACAGTATTACTGGGGGGTAGGGATGGGTAATGGGAACAACACATAGGTTAAACACAGTATTACTGGGGGGTTGGGATGGGTAATGGGAACAGACACAGGGTTCTAAACACAGTATTACTGGGGGGGTATGGGATGGGTTAATGGAACAGACCACAGGGTTTAAAACACAGTATTACTGGGGGGTATGGGATGGGTAATGGGAACAGACCAGGGTTAATACAGTATTAACTGGGGGTATGGATGGGTAATGGGAACAGACACAGGGTTAACACAGTACTACTGGGGGGTACGGGATGGTAATGGGCACAGACAAGGGTTAAACACAGTATTACTGGGGGGTATGGGATGGGTAATGGGCACAGACACAGGGTAAACACAGTAGTTACTGGGGGTACGGGATGGGTAATGGGCAGCACAGCAGACACAGGGTAAACACCAGTATTTACTGGGGGGTAGGGATGGGTAATGGAACAGACACAGGGTTAAACACGTATTATTGGGGGGTAGGGATGGGTAAATGGAACAGACACAGGGTTACACCAGTATTACTGGGGGGGTATGGGATGGGTAATGGAACAGACACAGGGTTAAACCAGTATACTGGGGGGTATGGGAAGGGGTAATGGGAACAGACACAGGGTTAAACACAGTATTACTGGGGGGTATGGAATGGGTAATGGGAACAGACACAGGGTTAAACACAGTATTACTGGGGGATATGGAATGGGTAAGGAACAGAAACAGGGTGGTTAAACACAGTATTACGGGGGGATGGGATGGGTAATGGAACAGACACAGTGTTAAACACAGTATTACTGGGGGATGGGATGGGTATGGGACAGACACAGGGTTAAACACAGTATTACTGGGTGGGTACGAGGATGGTATGGGAACAGACACAGGTAAACCAGTATTACTGGGGGTATGGGATGGGTAATGGAACAGGACACAGGGTTAACACAGTATTACTGGGGGGTAAGGGATGGGTAATGGCACAGACAAGGGTAAACACAGTATTACTGGGGGGTTATGGGATGGGTAATGGGACAGCACAGGTTTAAACACAGTATGACTGGGGGGTATGGGATGGGTATGGAACGACACAGGGTTAAACACGTATACTGGGGGTTAGGGAGGGGTATGGGCTTCAGAACAGGGTTAAACACAGTATTATGGGGGGTACGGGCAATGGGTAATGGGACAGACACAGGGTTAAACACAGTATTAACTGGGGTTATGGGATGGGTAATGGAACAGAACAGGGTTAAACACAGTATTACTGGGGGGATACGGATGGGTAATGGAACAGACACAGGGTTAAACACAGTATTACTGGGGGTTATGGGATGGGTAATGGGAACAGACACAGGGTTAAACACAGTATTACTGGGGGTACGGGATGGGTAATGGGAACAGACACAGGGTTAATAAACACAGTATTACTGGGGGTATGGGATGGGTAATGGGAACAGACACAGGGTTAAACACAGTATTACTGGGGGGTACGGGATGGGTAATGGAACAGCACAGGTTAAGTAACACAGTATTACTGGGGGTTACGCGGTATGGATGGGTAATGGGAACAGACAAGGGTTAAACACAGTATAACTGGGGGTAGGGAGGGTAATGGGAAACAGACACAGGTTTAAACACAGTATTACTGGGGGTACGGGAGGATGGGTAATGGGAACAGACACAGGGTTAAACCTCATTACTGGTGGGGTATGGGATGGGTAATGGGAACAGAACACAGGGTTAAACACAAGTATTACTGGGGGTACGGGGGTAATGGGAACAGACACAGGGTTAAACACCAGTATTACTGGGGGGTACGGGAGGGTAATGGGAACAGACACAGGGTTAAACACAGATACTGGGTACGGGATGGGAATGGGAACGACCAGGGGAAACACAGTATTACGGGGATGGGATGGGTAATGGGCACAGACACAGGGTTAAACACAGTTTACTGGGGGGTACTGGGAGGGTAATGGGAACAGACACAGGGTAAACACAGTATTTACTGGGGGGTATGGAGGGTAATGGGCACAGACACAGGGTTTAAACACAGTATTACTGGGGGTACGGGATGGGTAATGGGAACAGGACACAGGGTTAAACACAGTAATTACTGGGTGGTTATGGGTGGTGTAATGGGAACAGACACAGGTTAAAACAGTATTACTGGGGGGTACGGATGGGTAATGGGCACAGAACAGGGTAAACCGTATTACTGGGGGTACGGATGGTATGGGCAACACAGGGTTTAAACACAGTATTACTGGGGGTATGGGATGGGTAATGGGAACAGACACAGGGTTAAACACAGTATTACTGGGGGTACGGAGGGTAATGGGAACAGACACAGGTTAAACACAGTATTACTGGGGTGGGTATGCGGATGGGTAATGGGAACAGACACAGGGTTAACACAGTATACTGGGGGGTACGGGATGGGTAATGGGAACAGACACAGGGTTAAACACAGTATTACTGGGGAGGTACGGGAGGGTAATGGGAACAGCACAGGGTTAAACAGTATTACTGGGGGTATGGGATGGGTAAGGGTTACAGACACAAGGGTTAAACACAGTATTACGGGGGGTAGGGTGGTAATGGTAAGGGAACAGACACAGGTTAAACAGTATACTGGGGGGTATGGGATGGGTAATGGGAACAGACACAGGGTTAAACACAGATATTACTGGGGGTTTACGGGATGGGTAATGGGAACAGACACAGGGTTAACACAGTATTACTGGGGGGCGGGGATGGGTAATGGGACAGACCCAGGGTAAACACAGTATTAGCGGGGGTACGGGATGGGTAATGGGAACAGTACAGGGTTAAACACAGTATTACTGGGGGGTATGGGATGGGTAATGGAGAACAGACACAGGGTTAAACACAGTATTACTGGGGGGTATGGGATGGTATTGGGACACAGAACAAGGGTTAAACACAGTATTACTGGGGGTTATGGGATGGGTATGGGAACAGACACCAGGGTTAGTTAACACAGTATACTGGGGGGTATGGGATGGTGTAATGGGAACAGACACAGGGTAAAACACAGTATTACTGGGGGTATTGGGATGGGTATGGGCACAGACACGGGTTAAACAAGTATTACTGGGGGTAGGGATGGGTAAGGAACAGAACAGGTTAAACACAGTATTACTGGGGGGTATGGGATGGGTAATGGGACAACAGACACAGGGTTAAACACAGATTACTGGGGTAGGGATGGGTAATGGCGGCACGACTAGGGTAAACCAGTATTATGGGGGGTATGGGGATGGAAATGGGACAGACACAGGTAACACGTATTATGGGGGGTACGGAGGTAATGGAACAGACACGGGTTAAACACAGTATTACTGGGGGGTATGGGATGGTAAGGGACAGACACTAGGGTTTAAACGTATTATGGGGGGTATGGATGGGTTAAATGGGAAGGGCCACAGGGTTAAAGACACACTATTACTGGGGGGTATGGGATGGGTAATGGGAACAGACACAGAGCATCAGAGACCAGGTTGTCAACTACCCCCACCGTATTTGGTGGAACTTCCATCTCTTGGCAATAGGTTCAGTAAACTTACATATTACAGTTACATCTTTCCTCAGGGTCTATTACCCAGTATTGTTTGAATGGAGTACAGGGCGAGAAGAATGTCATCAGTGCTCGCCGTCACATGGAGAAGCATGGTGCAGACTCTTCTGAACCACATTACTGGATGACCTCGGGCCATCTTGGATTCCCTCTCCACTGGGAAATGGTGATGAACAGAGTGTTGTTTTCCCTGGAGTATGTGGAAATCCTGCAGTCGGGACCATCACCGGCTACCTACCCCCTCAGGATTGTCTCAGGAGACTCATGTCCTGTGTAGCAGGTAAGTGTCCATCACAGTATTTCCAAGCACACTGGGCACGCGGGTTAATTCCGTCAGCACTCGACATCTGACAATATAACAAAAACTTGGGGATTGTTTGTTTCTTTGTTTTATTTTCATTTTCCTTCCTTTCCACTTGGTCCATCTAGACAGTCGTCCTAGAGAACACCAGATGTGGTCCTTTATTGGGGACTCCAGCATCACAACTCTCCAGTGAGACCTGTGGTATTATGCCCTCCTGGGACCAGTCGTCCGATGTTTATCCTGGCTCAGGTGCAATCTCAGGGGTAATTGACACTGGAACCACCTCAGGTAGGCCTTGTTCTCCCCTGCTCAGGTTGGATTCAGAGGACACAGAGGCCTGGACTCCACAGGAAGTGTTCCTCGATGACACACTCACCGCATGTGAACACTCTCCTTCCATCTTCTTTCTTGAGAACGGTCTCTTATGCGAAGGCTCATGCATAGGCCCGATTGCATCGACACCCATTTTTCTTGGATCAGCTGTTCCAGCTTCACTACCATATTTGGATTACAACTTTAATCTTTGGCCTATTGTGGAGAAGGCCCTTTGTGCTCGTCTTTCTTCCCTTTCAGCTGGAACGCAGACGGGAATTGCTTCTCTCACAGCATTACCTCTTTAGGTCTTCCACCAAGCATCTGCAAACCCCTGATCCCCAGGCTCAAGTTTTTCCTAGCACGGGTGGACCGACGGTGGAAGGCCCAGGCACCCGGATCTCCGCTGGAGGCTCCCAGGGCTCCTGGAGGCCATGCTAGGCCAAAAAAAGATCTCACAGTGAAAATCAGCAACTCACACACTGGGTCGAGCTCTGCAAATACTCCTCTCACCACAATGCTCATAACAGAGTATTGGAGTTGTATAAGACATCTTCCATTAGTCCAACCTTTATATCCAACATAAGCTGTATACAGTTACATAGTAACCATAGTATGGAGGTTGATAAAAGCATACGTCCATCTAGTCCAACCTTTATACCCTACCCATATGTCTGGTCGTAAGTACATAGTAAACATAGACTTGGGGTTGTATAAAAGACAACGTCCATCTAGTCCAACCTTTATACCCCCACCCATAATGTCTGTATAACAGTTAGTAGCACATAGTATTGGAGGTTGTATAAAAGACACACGTCCATCTAGTCCAACCTTTATATCCTACACATAGATGTCCTGTATAACAGTTACATAGTAACATAGTATTGGAGGTTGTATAAAGACATACGTCCATCATATCCAACCTTTATACCTACCCATAATGTCTGTCTGTCAGTTACATAGTAACATAGCCATTGGGAGGTTGTTATAAAGATATATGTCCATCTAGTCCAACCTTATACCCTACCCATAATGTCTGTGTAACAGTTACATAGTAAACATAGTATTGGAGGTTGTATAAAGACATACGTCCATCTAGTCCAACCTTTATACCCTACCATAATGTCTGTGTAACAGTTATAGTAACATAGTATTGGAGGTTGTATAAAGACATAACGTCATTAGTCCAACCTTTATACCCTACCCATAATGTCTGTATAACTGTAACTAGTATTGGAGGTTGTATAAAGACAATACGTCCATCTAGTAAACCTTTATACCTACCCATAATGTCTGTATAACAGTTACATAGTAACATAGTATTGGGGATTGTATAGACATACGTTCATCTAGTATAACCTTTTACCTACCCATAATGCCTGTATAACAGTTACATAGTAACATAGTATTGGAGGTTGTATAAAGTCATACGTCCATCTAGTCCAACTTTATACCCTACCCATAATGTCGTTATAACAGTTACGTAGGAACATAGTATTGGAGGTTGTATAAAGACATTCGTTCATCTAGTCCACCTTTATATCCTACCCATAATGTGTATAACAGTACATAGTAAGCTTGTGAAGGTTCTCATTCATCCAGGTCAGGTATTTTTTTGTTGTATTCAATTAGATCAAATGGACTTGAAAAAGACAGACTCTTACCAGCAGAACTGATCTCAACCAGAACAGGTGTGTTCCTTGTTGGACTGTGCCTGAATCCACCCCTATTTCAAATACAGGGATAAGTTCTATAAGCAAAAAACATGGATGTGCTTATGGGATCTCCATTTTCACCTATTGTGGCCAACCTTTACATGGAGAGGTAGAAACACAGGCGCTTAATACCTTTAAGGGCATAGCACCCAGCCACTGGTTCAGATATGTTGATGACACTGGTATAAAATCCACCAGAAGGAAGTACAAGTTTTCACAGAACACATTAATGCGGTGGACCAAAAACATAATCACAAGGGAAGAGGTACAAAACAACAAACTGGCTTTCTTGGAATGCTTGGTAGAAGTTAAGGAAAATGTGTAACTGGAAGTAGAGGTTTACAGAAAAACAACAACACAGATCAGTATTTATGTTTGACTCCCACCACCCTTTAGATCAGAAGCTGGGGGTCATCAGAACCCTGCAACACAGAGCCGAGAACATCCCCACTAGCACAGAGGCGAAGGTAAAGAAATGAAACATCTCAGAGGAACCTTAAAAATTGTGGATATCCAGACTGGGCCTTTGTCAAAAGAAGTAGAAGGAAAGAAAAGAACACGAATACCAACAGTGAAGGGAAAAGCAAGACAGGAGGAAGAACATGGTCATCCCATATGTAGCAGGGGTCTCCGAGAAATTAAGAAGAAATTTTCAAAAACATCGGTATCCCTGTCTGCTTTAAACCGAACAACACATGAGGCAGCAATTGGTACATCCGAAAGACCCAATACCTAACACACAAGAAAGCGACATCATATATGCAGTGCAGTGCAGTGAAGAATGCTCTGATTTTATGTGGGGGAGACCAAACAGCAACTGCATCAACGTATGGCCCAGCACGAAGAGCCCATTCCTCGGGTCAGACTCAGCCGTGTACCTGCGTCTTAAGGATAAAGGACATACCTTTAAAGATTGTAATGTAACACTACTGGCGAAGGAACGTGACTGGTTCAAGAGAGGTGTTAAGGAGGCCATTTATGTGAAAATAAAGAAACCAAGCCTAAATAGAGGTGGGGGGGTTCGACACCAACTGTCTGCCATGTACAATGCTGTTTTAACACCTTACCCTGGGCGTTCCTATAACACCTCTTAGCACTATCCAATCACACCCTTAACACCTGGCTGTGATATGCTAATTGGGATTTTCCAGGGTACATAATTGCCCACAGATTCTTGTACAAGTCATTCTGAATTGGAGAAAGCCAGTCGGATGACTAGCGAAACGTCTTCAAGAACTACATTTCAAGTCCAGTTGATCTAATTGAATACAACAGATAGTTACATAGTAACATAGTATTGGAGGTTGTATAAAGACGTAAGTCCATCTAGTCCAACCTTTATACCCTACCCATAATGTCTGTATAACAGTTACATAGTAAATAGTATTGGAGGTTGTTAAAGACATATGTCCATATAGTCCAACCTTTATATCCTACCCATAATGTCTGTAAACAGTTACATAGTAACATAGTATTGGAGGTTATAAAAGACATATGTCCATCTAGTCCAATCTTTATACCCTACCCATAATGTCTGTCTAACAGTTACTAGTATAACATAGTATGGAGGTGTATAAAGACATAGCCATCTATTCAACTTTTACCCTACCCATAATGTCTGTATAACATTTCATAGTAACATAGTATTGGAGGTTAATAAAGACATACGTCCATCTAGTCCAACCTTTATACCCTACCCATAATGTCTGTATAACAGTTACATAGTAACATAGTATTGGAGGTTATATAAAGACATATGTCCATCTAGTCCAATCTTTATACCCTACCCATAATGTCTGTCTAACAGTTACATAGTAACATAGTATTGGAGGTTGTATAAAGACATACCTCCATCTAGTCCAACCTTTATACCCTACCCATAATGTCTGTATAGTAACATAGTATTTGGAGGTTGTATTAAGCCATAAGTCCTTTTAGTCTAACCAATAGCTGGTGGTACAACACAATCAGAATGGCAGAGGTCTTTAAACTATCAATAAGGTCAGCCAAACTATAGCTCACCATGCAATTGCCTTAAAAATAACTCTAAACAACTTCTATTTAGCAGGTGTGGCTGAAATATTCCCAACAATTATCCCTTTATGATTCAAAGGATGTGCAGATGAAGGAGATTTTTTTCATATCTGGTGGTCCTGCTAAGTTTACAAAAAGATACTGAAATTCTATTCTCTACCCATTTGTCCTGACCCTTGAGTAGCTCACCTAAGATGTGTGGTTCCTGAACCCTCTAGACCCCAAAATAGGCTAATGTGCCAAAATCTAAATGGTTGGCGAATGGAGACCTTCTTTAGATATAGATATGTGATCTGTGGGCTGAACTTCATAGATAATGAACAATTTGTTCCTGTGATGCATTACTCTTGGTTTGATAACATTTGGTCAGTCTGGATTTTAAGCCAATTCTCAGTGAAATTCCAGGGATACATCTAGGTGGTAGATTTAGGAATCTGGTTATGGTCATTGTAGTGTTAGACAAATAACAATTTCTTCCTTTTATCGATATCTTTGCTCCTACCTTATAGTGAAGATATTGGGAGAGGATAAAGTCACGCACACACATCTTTCATCCTTTGTTTAAAGTTTTTATTTCTTGGACACACTGTATATATTTACTGTTTATTTGTCTTTATTTTCCTGTTTCAAATCTGTTTGTAATAAATGTTTACAGACAAAAAACAAGATGTGGAAACAAGTTCCAACTCCCTCTTCTCAAATTAGCACAACGTTCTAGTTCCATTCTCCTTTATTATGTATAGTCACTGTATTGACAGGTGATTTGTACTTCACAGTCAGTTCACTGAAATCTCAATACAGGGTTAGACATCTCTAATTTCAACACATACATAGAAATTCCTACATTTTGTTTTAAATGAGCCCAATTTAAAGAGATCATTGTCCTTTGTTTCCCAGTAAATGGGGCTTTGTGTTCATTTCAGGTCTAAATAAGATTATGTAACATTTTGGTATAAATATACATCCTAATAGTCCAGCCAATATGGCAAATATCTCCACACAACCGAATTGGTTTTTCTTTGGGGCAGATAGGCCGGGAATATTTTTGTGATCCAAACACACTGCAGAAGAAGACCAGAGTGACTAAAGTGATGACTGGCCTCATTAAACGTCCGGTAAGGTCCGGGCTAAAAATGCTAAAACTAAAACGTAACACGCCTGCCAGAAGCCCATATGAACCAATACTGCGTCAAAAGGCCATAGGCTATCCCTATTGCACTGATGAGGATTTGTCCACGGGGAAGGGTGAATGTTCCATTCTCCTGATAGGGAGAGAAATGGGCCAACAAGTCATACAGATTATTATTTGAATGCTTCAACAATATCAAGACTACAGAATTGGACATTTTGACCCACCCGATTCCTCCCTCCCATGAGCTCCCGGCTTGGTGGCTTTGAATGCAATTAAACATGGATAGTCTTGGCCAGAGAGAAGATACAGCTATGGAGAAGGTGATTCCAAAAGTGATTATACGTAACATGCAGGTTATATCCACAGGGGCGAACCGAGGAAACAGGAACACGGTGAGGAGCTCAGCTTGATGGAGACAAGAGGAGGAAAGGGAGGAAGCTGAGGTTCCTGTTATTGGCTCTCACAATGGGGGTGTCCTGATGTACAATAAACCCCCCAATTATTAGCAAGGTTATAAGTGAACAGAGAACAGATATAACTGATATAGCACCAGAAATCACATCATTAGTGTAGGATAGAAAATCCTCTGTTTTGGTAACACACTGATTCCTCTTCTCATTGGACCATTCTACAACTGGACATTGGTTGCAGTTTTCACTGTCTACAAGAACAACAAAGAAATGGAAAAGCAATTCTCAGGTTAACAGACCTTGCAATCAACATAACATAAACTGTTTGGAACAAACCATGTGAAAATTGTCCTTTCAATAGATATCTTTCCATTTATTACATTTAAAAAGTTAATTAATTAGAAATAATGATATATGTTTCACCTAAATTCAACATATCTGCTCCTGCAATTAAATGGATCTTAATTTAGAATAAAGTACTATACGTGGATTAGTTCTATAGTTGGATTAGGGTCTGTGGGATGTTAGACGAAGAAAATGTCCCATGCCCTGTTTGTATAGAAGTAAATAAATGCAAAAAAAAATTGATTGTGACAAAATATGGTATTTATAAAACTTCTTTCCGTAGAGGAATTTGTTAAAATTATATTCTAATTTATCTACTAGTTTGTTTAAAAGATTAGTGAAAAATAATGCAAGGTCAGGGAACCCTGAGTACTATAAACTTGGGTATTATAAAGGATAATGTATCCCCTACTGTAAATTATAAGGATATTAGAAGTCACTGAGGAGTTCTGTGTCTATATAAAGGTACAAGGACACAGACTGAGTTATACAGGGAACTCTGGGTACCACTCATGTACTTATAAGGGATAATGTATCCCCTACTGTAATTATAGGATATTCGAAGTCACTGAGGAGTTCTGTGTCTATATAAAGATACAAGGACACAGACTGAGTTATACAGGGAACTCTGGGTACCACTCATGTATTATAAGGGATAATGTATCCCCTACTGTAAATTATAAGGATATTAGAAGTCACTGAGGGGTTCTGTGTTCTATAAAATGTACAAGGAACGACTGAGTTACCGGGAACTGGGTACCACTCATGTATTATAAGGGATAATGTACCCCCTACTGTAAATTATAAGGATTTAGAAGTCACTGAGGGGTTCTGTGTCTATATAAAGGTACAAGGACACAGACTGAGTTATACAGGGAACTCTGGGTACCACTCATGTATTATAAGGGATAATGTACCCCCTACTGTAAATTATAAGGATATTAGAAGTCACTGAGCGTTCTGTGTCCATATAAAGGTACAAGGACACAGGATGAGTTATATAGGGAACTCTGGGTACCATCATGTATTATAAGGGATAATGTACCCCCTACTGTAATTATAAAGATATTAGAAGTCACTGAGGAGTTCTGTGTCTATATAAGGTACAAGGACACAGACTGAGTTATACAGGGAACTCTGGGTACCACTCATGTATTATAGGGTAATGTACCCCTACTGTAATTATAAGGATATTAGAAGTCACTGAGGAGTTCTGTGTCTATATAATGGTACAAGGACACAGACTGAGTTATACAGGGAAACTCTGGGTACCACTCATGTATTTAAGGGATAATGTATCCTCTACTGTAAATAAAGGTTAGAAGTCACTGAGGAGTAAGTGTCTATATAAAGGTACAAGGACACAGACTGAATTGTACAGGGATCTGGGTGCCACTCATGTATTATAAGGATAATGTATCCCCTACTGTAAATTATAAGGATTATAGTAGTCACTGAGAGAGTTCTGTGTCTATAAAAGGTACAAGGACACAGAATGAGTTATCAGGGAACTCTGGGTGCCACTCATGTATTATAAGGGATAATGTATCCCTACTGTAATTAAAGGATATTAGAAGTCACTGAGGAGTAATGTGTCAATAAAGGTACAAGGACACAGATTGAATTATACAGGGAACTCTGGGGTGCCACTCATGTATATAAGGGATAATGTATCCCTACTGTAAATTTAAGGATATTAGTAGTCACTGAGGGTTCTGTGTCTATATAAAGGTACAAGGAGACAGGCTGAGTTATACAGTGAACTCTCGGACCACTCATGTATATAAGGGATAATGATCCCCTCTAAATTATAAGGATATTAGAAGTCACTGAGGAGTAATGTGTCTATATAAAGGTACAAGGACACAGACTGAATTGTACAGGGAACTCTGGGTGCCACTCATGTATTATAAAGGATAATGTATCCCCTACTGTAAATTATAAGGATATTAGTAGTCACTGAGGAGTTCTGTGTCTATATAAAGGTACAAGGACACAGAATGAGTTATACAGGGAACTCTGGGTGCCACTCATGTATTATAAGGGATAATGTATCCCCTACTGTAAATTATAAGGATATTAGAAGTCACTGAGGAGTAATGTGTCTATATAAAGGTACAAGGACACAGATTGAATTATACAGGGAACTCTGGGTGCCACTCATGTATTATAAGGGATAATGTATCCCTACTGTAAATTATAAGGATATTAGTAGTCACTGAGGAGTTCTGTGTCTATATAAAGGTACAAGGAGACAGGCTGAGTTATACAGTGAACTCTGCGGACCACTCATGTATTATAAGGGATAATGTATCCCCTACTGTAAATTATAAGGATATTAGAAGTCACTGAGGAGTTCTGTGTCTATATAAAGGTACAAGGACACAGGGTGAGTTATACAGGGAACTCTGGGTACCACTCATGTATTATAATGGATAATGTATCCCCTACTGTAAATTATAAGGATATTAGAAATCACTGAGCAGTTCTGTGTCTATATAAAGGTACAAGGACACAGACTGAGTTATACAGTGAACTCTGCGGACCACTCATGTATTATAAGGGATAATGTTTTACCTACTGTAAATTATAAGGATATTAGAAGTTGCTGAGGACAGAGTTCTGTTTCCATATAAATGCACAGAACTCTGAGGCGACACTACCCATTATAACCCCCCCCCTTCACCACATTTAAAAACACTCCTAGCCTCATCCTTGTGGTTCTTATAGATTTGTGAGCCCCTCCCATTAGCAGGGAATGTCCGCCATCAAAATTGGGGCTTGTCAGTTATGTGTTCGCAACTCAAACTGATATTTTTTGCTAATTTATTACATGCATTTGTAACCAGATATTTAATGATTTGTTATATCCCTTTCTGGCAAAGGTATCCACCTCCTCCCTCTTCTCAATGAGCTTTTTATAAGCTTGAGCATGTGCAGGAAAGGCAGCAGGGGAAACAGCAGTCAATCATTGGTTGTAATGTCAGTTGTCACAGCCCTTGATTGACTGAGCTTATTAAGAATGGAGACAATAATAATCCGTTAAGGGTATCTCCACTTGGGGTTTCAGTTTTATTGAAGAACAGGAGGTAAAGGAGCTGTGTCTTCCATTCTTCATTAACACCTGCATGAACTAGGAACGGAGATAGGGAACTTACCTGGTCTTGCACTCTACTTACTGTTCTTCTGCCAGGCCCCTATGGAGTTCATACTGTATGCGCATGTGCATGAGTATGGATTCCACCAGGCAAGGACTCCTCCTGACCCCTCTCCCTTCCTAGTTCATGTAGGCCTGTCCATTCCTGTTCTCATTCTGTATCACGTGTATCCTTCGTACAGCACCGCAGACATCGGACATGATTAGTTCTTAAGGATATGCTTGAGAATTGTCCTGGGGCAAGGGGCTTTCCGGGTCATAATTGGCACTCTACTGCGTAGTAGTTATACGGATACTATTTATAGCTTGGATCCATAGGTATCCATTAAGGAGTTGAGTTATATAAAAGTTTATTCTACATGCAGATCTACGTCCAGAGTGTGGCTTGTGTGGATGAGAAATGCTGCCATATGAATGTTCGTTAGTGTTGTATTTAGTAGATTCAGAGATTTTAATACATAGAATACAAGAAAGGCCGACAGACAACCTTAGAGACTTTCAGAATGGAATGGAAAGGGGAATCCTGGGGATCCCAGATTGAAACAAACCAGGAACATGATCTCACACTAGACAAAATGGGAAAGCAGTTATGTTTCTTATAATATATTTCTTATATAGGAAAATGAGAAGAGCAAGAAATTATATTGGTTTGTATCAAATAATAATAATAATAATAGACAGGTATGCACATTACCCATGAGTATTCCACTGCCTATTGTGGGAACAGAGGCTGAAACCTCGCGCCCTCACTTACTGGTATTTCCCTTACTTACATAATTAACTGGTAGGAAAGATTACCAAGGTTTTTGTTTATTGGATTTACATGTACCGGTTATATTAGAGATCTCCCCTTCTGAACACGGGACACAGTCATAACAGCAGGAGAATAATCCAGGTTTTGGTGCCTTTCTGAAGCCAGGGAGACAGTTGTCTGAACATTGGGACCTTGGGATCTAAAAGTTAAAAAAAAGCTTTAACCTATCGCTAGTTTTCATTCTGGTTCTTAGATGCATCAGTCACTACGTGGCCTAGATTAGGATTTCTTTTATTTAACGGATATTTGTTGGCAGCAGTAAACACCCGGAAGACCGAATCTCTGCCATGATTTAACCAGAAAGTTTGACTGGTACTTATATTGTTTTTTTCTTACTTTCTTTTATCCTGAACATTTATCGATAATTTGACATTGACATTTCCTTCTCGCAAAGAAATTCAATAAAACCAATTCTCAAAACCATTAAATCAACCTAATCGGTCAGTTTAATGAATTTCAAATCTATGTCATTAGAATTAAGAGCTACCAATATCTGCAATCAACATTTGTGATCATTTTAACTCCTATTCCTCCAATTCCATCAAGAAAATGCAATCACGAGGATAAGGTGAGAAACTGGAGAGATCTAATAAGACGTGGGACAGCTGGTAACCCTAACCCTAACCCTAACCCTACCCATCAATAACAGGGAATGGACCAATCACAGACAATGCAAGTAGCTGTAGAAAGAAACATGTGTTTACCCAGATATTAAAGTCGTCCCCACTAACTGCTCTAGAAGAAGAGAAACATTGTTCATATGACAATAGAGATGGTGGGATTAGAGCACAGCAGTGACCTGATCAGCTGGTAAAGGTAACATAGTAACATAGTAACATAGTAATTAAGGTTGAATAAAGACATTCGTCCATCAAGTCCAACCTATTCCCTTTTTTTTTTTTTTTTTTTTTTAACCCTACCTAACAGTTGATCCAGAGGAAGGCAAAAAACCCCAGCTAAAAAGGGGGGGAAAAAATTCCTTCCTGACTCCAAATGGCAATCGGAAAGTATCCCTGGATCAACCAGATATATATGCATTAATACCAGTAATTCTCAATATTTTTTAGTTTTAGAAACTTATCCAGGCCTTTTTTAAAGTTATTCAATGAACTTGCCATTACCACCTCTGCTGGAAGACAGTTCCACAGTTTCACCGTTCTCACTGTAAAGAAACCTCTCCTAACTTGAAGATGAAACTTCTTTTCTTCCAACCTTAAAGGATGTCCACGAGTCCTCTGATATGACCTATTAGTGAACAATGCACCAGAGAGTTCACTGTATGGGCCATTAATATATTTGTATAAGGTTATCATGTCCCCACGCAACCGCCGCTTCTCCAATGTAAACAGCCCTAACTTGTCTAATCTGCCTGCATATTCAAGCCCCTCCATTCCCCTTATTAATTTAGTTGCCCTTCTCTGAACTGCCTCAATTTCCAAGATGTCCCTTTTGTATATGGGATTCCAAAACTGCACCGCATATTCCAAATGTGGCCTTACCAGTGCCTTGTAAAGAGGGAGAATAATATTTTCCTCTCTTGATTCCATTCCCCTCTTTATACAAGACAATATCTTGCTAGCTCTAGCTGTTGCTACCTGGCATTGTTTGCTACATCTAAGTCTGTTATCTACCAGAACCCCCAAATCTTTTTCCATTTCAGATGCACTTAACACAGAGTTATTTATGGTGTAGGTGGCACAGGGATTATTAAATCCCAAATGCATCACCTTACATTTATCAACATTGAATCTCATCTGCCATTCTGCTGCCCATTTTGATAATCTATCTAGGTCTGCTTGCAGCACTTGCACATCATTGGAAGTTTCCAAAGCTCTGCATAATTTAGTGTCATCAGCAAACACAGAGACCTTGCTCTCAATGCCCCCTTCTAAGTCATTTATAAACAGATTAAACAGAAGCGGCCCCAGTACAGAACCCTGAGGAACTCCGCTTAGAACTTTAGCCCACATAGATGTAGCTCTATTAACCACCACTCTCTGTTTGCGGTCCAATAACCAGTTCTCTATCCATGAACAAATGTTTTCTTCAAGGCCAACAGTCCTCAGTTTATACAT
Source organism: Hymenochirus boettgeri (assembly GCA_019447015.1). Lineage (NCBI taxonomy): Eukaryota > Metazoa > Chordata > Amphibia > Anura > Pipidae > Hymenochirus > Hymenochirus boettgeri. The sequence continues at coordinate 109,749 of JAACNH010000518.1, read as the reverse complement.
TAGTCGCCTATGTGGCACAGTATCAAAGGCTTTTGCAAAGTCCAAATATACCACATCCACAGCTGTGCCTGAATCTAACTTCTTACTCACTTCTTCATAAAAACCAATTAAATTTGTCTGGCATGATCTATTTCTCATAAATCCATGCTGACTACTACTAATAAGATGATCTCTGGAGACAAAGTCAAGGATATGATCCCTTAACAAAGTTTCCATCACCTTCCCTACCACTGATGTTAGGCTTACAGGTCTATAGTTACCAGGCTGTGAACGACTACCTTTTTTGAATATTGGTATTACATTGGCTTTTTTCCAATCCAGCGGCACATCCCCAGACAAAAGCGAATCTGAAAAGATGAGACACAGTGGTCTTGCTAGAACTGAACTAAGCTCTTTTAAAATCCTAGGATGCAATGCATCTGGTCCTGGCGCTTTATTGATATTCACTTTGTCTAATTGATTCCGTACCATATCCTCTGTTATCCAATGTGAAAACTCTTCATTTCCTCCCTGCACATTGTTACAATCCCTACTGTAAGGATTCTCAACAGTAAAAACCGATGTAAAAAAACGGTTTAGCAGATTAGCCTTTTCGGCATCCTCTACAACCACCTCAGCTCCATTATTTAATGGTCCCACATTCTCAGTCCTCATTTTTTTACCATTTATATACTTAAAAAACATCTTGGGGTTGGACTTGCTTTGTTCGGCAATCCGTATTTCATTTTCTATTTTAGCTAGTTTAATTGCTTTCTTGCACTCTTTATTACAACTTTTGAAGTCCCTGTAAGCCTGTTCTGTGCCTTCTGCTTTCAATATTTTAAAAGCCCTTTTCTTTTTTTCCATTTCCCTTTTTATCTGAGCATTAAGCCATGCAGGACTGGACCTAATTTTTTTACACTTGTTTCCTAAAGGTACCGATTTGGAAATGTTATAGTTTAATATCCCTTTAAAAGTGGTCCACATCTGCTCAGTATCTTTACCTAGAAACAGTTCCCCCCAGTCTATGAGCAGGAGCGATTCCTTTAAAAGCAAAAAATTAGCTTTCCTAAAGTTAAAAGTTTTTGTTAAGCCAGTGCACTTTAGTTTTCTGCAACCTATATTAAATGACACTATATCATGGTCACTATTCCCTAAGCTTCCCATTACCTTCATCTCCAAAATGAGCTCTGGGTTATTAGATATCACCAGATCCAACAACGCATTCTGTCTAGTAGGAACTTCTACCATCTGTGAAAGAAAATGCTCATATAGGAAATTTAAGAACTTTATACCTTTAGAGGTGCTGGCAGTTCCCTTACTCCAATCTATTTCAGGGTAGTTAAAATCCCCCATAACCAGAACATGCCCCATACCAGCAGCCTTCGCCAACTGCATATGGAGATTCATTTCCACCTCTTCCCCGGCATTTGGCGGCTTATAACACACTCCAACAATTAATTTACCTACCTTCTTGCTTCCTGTACACAGTTCCACCCATAATGTTTCTGCCGCATCGTTTGCTCCCCCATCTATTCCATCTTTTAAATTTGGCTTCAATTCCTGTTTAACATACATACATACTCCTCCTCCTTTCTTATTAACTCGGTCATGTCTAAATAAGGAGTACCCTTCAATATTTACTGTCCAGTCGTGTGAATCATTAAGCCATGATTCTGCTATACCAATTACATCATACCTTTCCTTTAACGCTATTATTTCAAGTTCGCCGGTTTTTCCAGCCAGACTCCTTGCATTTGTAAACATACATTTTAGATTATCAATTGATTTACTTCCATACATGGTCGTACATGCCTCCTTATCCTCTATGCTCCCCCCTCCTCCTTCTCCTCCCTCCGTTGTGTTACTAGCCCCCAGATCCCTAACTTCTCTATCTACCCTGTGTAGTTAAACGTTCCCTCCCCCCCCATAACTAGTTTAAAATCTCCTCCAACCCCCTAGCCATCTTCTCCCCCAAAACAGTTGCACCATCACCATTGAGGTGCAATCCGTCACTACTAAAGAGCCTGTAGCCAACAGAAAAGTCAGCCCAGTTCTCTAAAAACCCAAACCCCATCTCCTTACACCACTCTCTTAGCCACGCATTTATACTCCTGAGCTCCCGTTGCCTCACTAGCGTAGCACGTGGCTGCGGTAGTATTTCTGAAATCACTACCCTGGAGGTCCTTGCTTTTAACTTGGCCCCTAATTCTCGGAAATCATTTTTAAGGACCTCACCTCCACCTCTAACTTTGTCATTGGCACCAATGTGAACCAAGACCGCTGGGTCACTCCCAGCCCCACCCAATAATCTGTCTACACGATCCACCACATGTCGAACCCTAGCACCAGGCAGACAACACACTGTTCGGCATGCAGGGTCCTGGCGACAGATTACCCTATCTACCCTTCTAATAATAGAATCCCCTACCACTCCCACCTGCCTATCCTTCCTAGCCCCTAGTTCTCCCTCCCTTGTATTGGAGATGGCTGTCCCCTGGGTGTTCAAGGGAAAGGCCCGCTCCATACATGCTGCTTCCGAGCCATCGTCCTCCACATCTTCACCTAAAATGGCAAATCTGTTGGGATCGACCAGCTGGGAAGAAGCCCCCCTATCCTTCCGTCCCCTACTTCCCCTGGTGACCCTTACAAATCTATCTTCCTTCTCCACCTTATCTGCCCCATCTCCACCCACCAGTTTACTGGCCCCTGCCAGTACCTGCATTTCCCCCAGGTTTGCCAAGTCCTGCAATGCTGCAAGTTTACCTCTTAGACTCTGTACCTCAGATTCCAAATGGGCAACCCACTCACACCTGACACATACATAGGTCCCCTGGGGCGGCTGCTCCAAGATCCCATACATGCGGCAGGATGCACATTGCGCAGCCGCAACAAAACTGTCCATACTAAACAGCAATACACAGCAGAGACACAGCAGAGAAATAGTGTTGTTCTCAAACGCTTTCTTGTTTTAAACGCTTTAGTTTTTTAACGCTGTCAATTCTCTTAAAAACAGAAAAATCTCTTTAAAACAGGAAATCGCTCAGAGCTAATCGCTCATGGGACAGGCCTTAAATGAGGTTCAAAACCAACCAGAGCCAACAGGCCTCAGCCAATTTAAACCAATTAGTTACACCCCCATCCAATCAGAGAGAGAGAGGAAAAAAAAAAAAAACTTTCCTTTGTCTCCTACCAGCCCCCGCTCCACAGGTAACAGTGTTTTTTAAACACAAGTATTTGTTTTAGTAATCCAGTGCTTTGAGTTTACTCAAACAATTCCTACCACCTTATTCAAGCAGTAAGTAGTAAAAAAAAATAAAAATACACTAGTGATTAATTACTTACACAGGCACCCTCCTAGAAATAAATAGTGTTAGGTTAGTACATTTACTAGGCTGCAACCATAGTTAATAAACGCTTTAGTTTTTTAACGCTGTCAATTCTCTTAAAAACAGAAAAATCTCTTTAAAACAGGAAATCGCTCAGAGCTAATCGCTCATGGGAAAGGCCTTAAATGAGGTTCAAAAACCGGGGAAAAGGTGCCTGGGTATTTTAATACCCATACTGGGGCTCATAGCTGTTGAAAATATTTGTGAAGGTTTCAGACAACCTGGGCAAGACTAGCAATAGAGTATAAACTGTGTCTCTGCTTGAGTCTATTTTCCTATGACTTGATACAATTATACATGACCTCATCAATTAAAAACTCACTAAGAAATGTGACTTGGCAGGTATATTGAGACAGGGTACAAGTTACCAATCTCCAGAGCTTCTAATGACACTGCAATCAAGTCCCCTCAGCCATACAGAAATAACTATAAAGAGTTAGTTGAAGCCAGAGACCAGGAACCATAAGGAGTTTTTAGCCAATACCAGTAATCTGGGGCCCGAGAGAGTTGTCAGTCAGTGCCAGAAAGAGTCAAGTGTTAATCTCTTTAAACCAGAAGGAATCAGAAGCCGAGCAAGAGTCAGATGGAATGGTCAAGAATTGGCAACCCAGAAGATTGCAAGTAAATATCCAGCATGGGATAACAGTAGCCTAAAATATCTTGCTGGCATGTCAGGAAGGAAAAGATAAGGAAAACATTACACGGAAAACCATAAACCAAGCAGGTAAAAATAACACTGGGCATTAAGACTAACCCTAACCACAGCACAAATATCTTTATGTTGAAACCCTAACGTCGATATACCAGACTCAAATACACATGTTTCAGGTTCAGATCCTTCCTTCTGGATCTACTGATATCAACTCATTACTCATTTCAACAAAGATTCTGGGAAATAGTGTTATAAGATCTTGATAAAAAAGCCTGAAAAGGGCCTGAATGACTAGTCCAATGATTCACTTTCCCATCAGGACAAGGATTTTACGCCCCAAAGAAAAGACACTGCGGGATTGGCTAATGAACAACATTATGATTAACATTGTCCAATCAGAGCCCAGATGGGAACCATAGTAAATGAGTGAAAAGAATTGAAAACACCACCAGATGTGTAAAGCGGCCGTGTTCTACAGAAAATGATAGTGTTCATGTAATATCCATGGAACCTCCAGATTGTAAAACTGCCGTGTTCTACAGAAAATGATAGTGTTCATGTAATATCAATGGGAACCTCCAGATGTGTAAAACGGCCATGTTCTACAGAAATGATAGTGTTCATGTAATATCAATGGGAACCTCCAGATGTGTAAAATGGCCGAGTTCTACAGAAATGATAGTGTTCATGTAATATCAATGGGAACCTCCAGATGTGTAAAACGGCCGTGTTCTACAGAAAATGATAGTGTTCATGTAATATCAATGGGAACCTCCAGATGTGTAAAGCGGCCGTGTTCTACAGAAAATGATAGTGTTCATGTAATATCCATGGGAACCTCCAGATGTGTAAAACGGCATGTTCTTACAGAAATGATATGGTTATGTAATTCAATGGGAACCTCCAGATGTGTAAAATGGCGATTTCTACGAAAGGATAGTGTTCATGTAATATCAATGGGACATCCAGATGTGTAAACGGCCGTGTTCTACAGAAATGATAGTGTTCATGTAATATCAATGGGAACCTCCAGATGTGTAAAGCGGCCGTGTTCTACAGAAAATGATAGTGTTCATGTAATATCCATGGGAACCTCCAGATGTGTAAATCGGACGTGTTCTACAGAAAATGATAGTGTTCATGTAATATCCATGGGAATCTCCAGATGTGTAAAACTGCCGTGTTCTACAGAAAATGATAGTGTCATGTAATATCAAGGGAACTCCAGATGTGTAAAGCGCCGTGTTCTACAGAAATGATAGTGTTCATTAATATCCATGGGAACCTCCAGATGTGTAAACGCCGTGTTCTACAGAAAATGATAGTGTTCATGTAATATCATGGGAAACCTCCAGATGTGTAAAGCGCCGTTTCTACAGAAAATGATAGTGTTCATGTAATATCAATGGGAATCTCCAGATGTGTAAAACGGCCGTGTTCACAGAAATGATAGTGTTCATGTAATATCAATGGGAACCTCACAATGTGTAAAATCGGGCCGGTGTCTACAGAAAGTATAGTGTTCATGTAACTAGCCAGGGTTTTAATTTAATTGTTTAAAAAAAAAATTCACTTACACTTTGTTACTTGTCTTCCTGGTTATTTAATTTTAAGGGGATGTGTATCTGCTGACTCTACTGAATATAGCCCAGGGTGATAGGTGCCAATGACATTAAGGCTACAGACATGTTGTCCATTCTCTTTAATGTTGTTATAATACAAATTATTTAACATAATCCCCCGTTTCATATAAACGTGTGGAATCAGTCCTCTGTGCTTATGTGTTCACTCCTTCAGGTAATGGTGAAGCTGTGAGATTAAATGTTTGTGTGTTAAGAGCAGGTTCGCAGTTGAGATGTTGGTTTAAATTTAATACATCCTGAAAGCAGTAGTTCTGTATGGTGCAATGACGGATACTCTTATATTGTTGTATTGGCCTTACAGATATAAGGTGTATTAACAGGTATAAACTATGGTGATAAACTATATAGGGATAACAGAACCCTGGCTTCTTATGACAGGTCCAACTAAACCTCAATGAGTCCTTAGTTGATTAAATTGTAATGGTTCGACAACTGCACCGCATATGCCAAATGAGAACCTCTTAGAGACGGCCAAACTTTCCAAAGTTTCTCAGGTATAAAGGTCAGATTACCAGTAAGTTAACACAAGTAAGATATACACATACAACAAAATACCACTTACACCGCAGGCAAGTAAACAAACAACCTAAGGATGGGTACCAACACCACAGATATTCCGTCCGACCGATAGTGCAGAGCTCGGGACGCCCTTCATCCGAATCGGACAAATGGGCGATTGAGTCTGTGATAAACCATGGCCGATCATGCAGTCCCATAGTCGCCTGCCCTTCCAAGCCGTAGCCATGTATTACGTGACCGATCACACCCACATTAAAGCCAAACAGTGCAAAAAAAAACATGCTCTCAACTCCTACACTGTCATGTCTCCACTTCCTCCTTCCTTTTTTATCTCCTATGAATATCCTAATTAATCTCCTAAGAGATGCTTGTGGTAGACAAATGCTAAAAGATTGTAAGAATAATATTTCAACTTAAGTTATTTCCATAACTCTTGTAAAACCCTTTCCAATTCCATCCTTCTCATGAAAATGGTTTCTGTTGACCTTTTTCATTGATTTACCCATCCAATGGTTTTAATCCAATAATTGTGTGGTATGCATGGATTTACCCCACCCCCAGGAATTAGCATTGGTTATACTTTATAGTTATTCACCACTATCCTTATGTAGTTGGTTGAAAGACTTGTTCCCTTTTTTTTCTGTTTTGCAGCCACATTTTGTGAGTGGTTATTTGGATATAAGTAGAATCACCTAAACACTAACTCATAACAAAATAGATTTGTCACGTTTCACATTCATCTACGTCACGGTATATCTGTAATATTCATCTCATCCAGGTCAGGTTATATCTTTAATATTCATTTATATCCGGTCCCGGTATATCTGTAATATTCTTCATCCAGGTCCATGGTATAATCTGTATATTCATCTTCTAATAAACGTGGGACAGCCTGGTAACCCTAACCCTAACCCTAACCCTACCCATCATAACAGGGAATGGGCCAATCCCAGACAATTCAGTAGCGGTAGAAAGACTTGTTTACCCAGATATTAAGTCGTGTCCCACTAACTGCTCTAGAAGAAGAAAACATTGTTTCAATGACAATATAGATGGTGGGATTAGAGCACAGCAAGTGGACCTTATCAGCTTGGTAAAGGTACCATAGTACCCATCGTAACATAGTACTTAAGGTTGAAATAAAGACATTCGTCATCAGTCCCAACCTATCCCTTTTTTTTTTTTTTTTTTTTTTAACCTACCTACAGTTGATCCAGAGGAAGGGCAAAAAACCCCAGCTTAAAAAGGCGGGGAAAAATTCCCTTCTACTCCAAATGCAATCGGAAAGGATCCCGGGATAACCAGAATATATGCATTAATACAGTAATTCTCAATATTTTTTGTTTTAGAAACTTATCCAGGGCCTTTTTTTAAAGTATTCAATGAACTTGCCATTACCACCTTGGCTGGAAGACAGTTCCACAGTTTCACCGTTCTCACTGTAAAAAAACCTCTCTAAACTTGAAGCTCTTTGAAACTTCTTTTCTTCCACCCTTAAAGGATGTCCCACGGATCTTGATATGACCTATTAGTGAACCAAGCAAGCAGATCATGTATGGGCCATTAATTATTGTATAGGTATCATGTCCCCACGCAACCGCCGCTTCTCCAATGTAAACAAGCCCTTAACTTTTGTCTAAGTCCTGCACCTGCATATTTCCAGCCCGCTCACTTCCCCTTATTAATTAAGTTGCCCTTCTCTGACTGCCCCAATTTCCAAGATGTCCCTTGTGTATGATGGATTCCAAAACTGCACCGCATATTCCAAATGTGCCTTACAAGTGCCTTGGTAAAGAGGGGAGAATAATATTTCTCCTCTCTGTATTCCATCCTCCCCTCTTATACAGACAATTCTGCTAGCTCTAGCTGTGTGCTACTGGCATGTTTGATAATCTAAGTCGTTATCTACCAGAACCCCAAATCTTGTTGTCCAGTGATTTCAGATGACCTTAACACGGACACCGATATTTATGTGTAGTGGCCAGGGATTATTAAATCCCCAATGATCCTCACCTTACATTTATCAGCGATGTCAATCCTATCCTGCCATTCTGCTGCCCATTTTGATAATCGTACGTCTATGTCTGCTTGCAGCACTTGCACATCATTGGAAGTTTTCCAAAGCCTGCATAATTTAGTGTCATCAGCAACACCGTAAAAAAACCTTGCTCACTAGGCCCCTTCTAAGGTCATTATATAAACAATTATTAACAGAAGCGGCCCCAGTAAAGAACCCTGGAACTCCGGCTTAGAACTTTTAGCCACACTAGATGTAGACTCTAACAGTTAAAACAGCCAGAGCGACTCTCTGTGTTTGCAAGCAAATCAATATAACCAGTTCTTAGTCCACTGAAACAAATGTTTTCTTCAAGGCACAACAGTTCCTCAGTTTATACATTATTCGCTATGTGCACAGTATCAAAGGCTTTTGCAAAGTCCAAATACCACATCCCAGCTGTGCCTGAATTCTACTTCTTACTCAACTTTCTCACTAAAAACCAATTTAAATTTGTTCGGCATGATCTATTATCTCATAATCCAGCTGCTGACTATGCTTGTGACGGTTCCCATTCTCCATGGGTCATGGTAATCTGTTTGTATTATTAGATCAACTGGACTGGAAATGTAGTTCTTGAAGACGTTTCGAGATCATCGAACGGCTTTCTCAATCAGAATGACTTGTACAAGAATCTGCTGTGCAATTTATGTACCCTGGAGAACCCATTAGCAATCCACCAGGTGTTAAGGTGTGATTAGATAGTGGCTAAGAGGTGTTAATAGCGGAAACGCACCAGAGTAAGGGTGTTAATAACGCACTTGTACATGGCAGACAGTTGGTGTCGAACCCCCCCACCTCTATTTAGGCTTGGGTTTCTTATTTCACATAATGGCCTCCTTAACAACCCTCCTTGACCAGTCACGTTCCTTCGCCATATGTAACATTACAATCTTCAAAGTATGTCTTTATCCCCTTACAGATGCAGATCCACGGCTGAGTCCTGACCGAGGAATTGGCTTCTCTGTGGCGGCATTACGTTGATGCAGTGCTGTTTTGGTCTCCCCACATACAAGCAGAGCATTCTTCACTGCACACTGACACTGCATATGATTGTCCCTTTACTTGTGTTTTGGTATTGGGTATTTCGGATGTACCATTGCTGCTCCTCAGTGTGTTGCTCGTTATTAAGCAGACAGGGAATAACTATGTTTTTTTGAAAATTCTTCTTAATTTACTCGGAGACCCCTGCTATACTGGGATGACCAGTGTTTCGTAATTCCTCCTTCTTCTTCCCTTCACTGTTGGCTATTTGTGTTTCTTTATCTGTCCTTCTATTACCTCTTTTGACAAAGGCCCAGTCTTGATAATTCCACAGTTTTAAGGGCTCCCTGGAGTTTCATTTCTTAGCCTTCCCCTTGCTGATTTGGGATGTTTCGCCTGTGGTTGCAGGGTTCTGATGACAACCCCCAGCTGTGATCTAAAGGGTGGTGGGATTCAAACATCAATACTGATACGTGTGTGTTGGTTTTCTGTAACCCTCTACTTCCAGTTTAAACCATTTTTCATTAATTCTACCAAGCAGTCCAAGAAAGTCCAGTTTGTTGTTTTGTACCTCTTCCCTTGTGGAATTTAACTCTTTTGGTCTCACCGCATTAATGTTCTGTGAAGCTCTTGTACTTCCTTATTCTGTGGATTTTAACCAGGTGTCATCAAACATATCTGAACCAGTGCTGGGTGCTAAGCCCTTAAAGGTATTACAGCGCCTGTGTTTCTACCTCCTCCATGTAAGGTGGCGCACAATAGGTGAAACTGAGATCCCATAGCACATCCTGTTTGCTTATAGACCTTATCCCTGTATTTTGAAATACACAACACACACAGATCAGTATTTGATGTTTGACTCCACCACCCTTTAGATCACAAGCTGGGTGGGTGCATCAGAACCCTGCAACAAGGACGAGAACATCCCCACTAGCACAGAGGCGAAAAGAAGGGCTAAAGAAATGAACATCTCAGAGGAGTCCCTTAGAACTTGTGGAGTATCCAAACTGGGCTTTGTTCAAAAGATAGAAGGAAAGAAAGAACACCAAAATACCAACAGTGAAGGGAAAAGCAAGACAGGAGGAAGAACATGTCATCCCATAGTGTAGATCAGGGGTCTCCGAAAATTAAGAAGAATTTTCCAAAAAACATCGTATCACTGCTGCTTTAAAAACCGAGCAACACGCTGAAGGCACAATTGGACTTCCAAAAGACCCAATACCAAACCACAAGAAAAGCGACATCATATATTGAAGTGCAGTGCAGTGAAGAATGCCCTGATTTGTCTTGTGGGGGAGAACCAAACAGCAACTGCATCAACTGATGTCCCAGCAAGAAGAGCCAATTCCTCGCCAGGACTCAGCCGTGTATCTCATCTTAAGGATAACAGGACATACCTTTGGAAGATTGTAAATGTTACAAATGGGCGAAGGAACTGACGGGTTCACGAAGTGTTGAAGGAGGCCATTTATGTGAAAATAAAGAAAACCAGCCGAAATAGAGGTGGGGGGTTCGACACCAAACTGTCTGCCTGTACAATGCTGTTTTAACCACCCCCCCCACCCAAAAAACTTACTTGGGCGATTTTTCCTATAACACCTCTCTTAGCCCCCCCCACTATCTAATCACACCTTAACACCTGGTGTGATATGTTTTTCTAATGTGGGATCTCCAGGGTACATAATGCCACAGATTCTTGTAGACAAGTCATCTGAATGCAGAAGCAGTCGGATGACTAGCGAAACGTCTTCAGAAACTACATTTCCAAGTCCAGTTGATCTAATGGATACAACAGACTATACTCAATGCTGACACTACTAATAAGTGACTATGGTAGACAAAGTCAAGGATATATCCCCTTAACAAAGTTTTCCATACCTCCCATACACTGATGTAGGCTTACAGGGGTATAGTACCAGGTCTGTGAACGACTACCTTTTTTGAATTTGGTATTACATTGCTTTTTTCCAATCCATCACCAGGGCACTCCCCATACAAAAGCAATCTGAAAAGATGAGACAACAGTGGTCTTGCTAGAACTGAACTAAGCTCTTTAAAATCCTAGGATGCAATGCATCTGGTCCTGGCGCTTTATTGATATTCACTTTGTCTAAATTGATTCCGTACCATTCCTCTGTTATCCAATGTGAAAACGTCTTCATTCCTCCCTGCACATTGTTACAATCCCTACTGTAGGATCTCAAACAGTAAAAACCGATGTAAAAAAAACGGTTTAGGCAGATTACCTTTTCGGCTCCTCACCACCAACCTCAGCTCCATTATTTATATGGTCCCCAGTCTCACTTCCTCTTTTTTGACCAGATTTATATCCTTAAAAAAAACATCTTGGGGTTGGACTTGCTTTGTTTCGGCAATCCGTATTTTCATTTCTATTTTAGCTAGTTTAATTGCTTTCTTGCACCTTTATTACAACTTTGAAGTCCCGGTAAGCCTTTTCTGTGCCTTCTGCTTTCAATCTTTTAAAGCCTTTTCTTTTTTTTTCATTTCCCTTTATCTGAGCTTAAGCCATGCAGGACTGGACCTAATTTTTTTACACTTGTTCCTAAAGTACCGATTTGGAAATGTTATAGTTTAATATCCCTTTAAAAGTGGTCCATCTGCTCAGTATCTTTACCAGAAAAACAGTTCCCCCATTCTATGAGAGGACGATTCTTTAAAAGCAAAAAATTAGCTTTCCTACAGTTAAAAGTTTTTGTTAAGCCAGTGCACTTAGTTTTCTGCAACCTATATTAATGACACTATATCATGGTCACTATTCCCTAAGCTTCCATTACCATCATCTCCAAAATGAGCTCTGGGGTTATTAGATATCACCATCCAACAACGGCAGTTCTGTCTAGTAGGAACTTCTACCATCTGTGAAAGAAAATGCTCATATAGGAAATTTAAGAACTTTATACCTTTAGAGGTGCTGGCAGTTCCCTTACTCCAATCTATTTCCGGGTAGTTAAAATCCCCCATAACCAGAACATGCCCCCCTACCAGCAGCCTTCGCCAACTGCATATGGATATTCATTTCCCACCTCTTCCCCCGGCATTTTGGCGGCTTATATAACACACTCCAACAATTAATTTACCTACCTTCTGCTTCCCTGTACACAGTTCCACCCATATGTTTCTGCCCGCATCGTTTGCTCCCCCATCTATTCCATCTTTTAAATTTGGCTTCAATTCCTGTTTAACATACATACATACTCCTCCTCCTTTCTTATTAACTCGGTCAGTCTAAATAGGTACCCTTCAATATTACTGTCCAGTCGTGTGAATCATTAAGCACCTGATTCTGCTATACCATATACATCCTACCTTTTCCTTAACGCTATTATTTCAAGTTTCGCCGGTTTTTCCAGCCAGACTCCTTGCATTTGTAAACATTACATTTAGATTATCAAGTGATTTACTTCCAACATGGTCGTACATGCCTCCTTATCCTCTATGTCCTCCCCCCTCCTCCTTCTCCTCCCTCCGTTGTGTTTACTAGCCCCCAGATCCCTAACTTCTCTCATCTACCCTGTGTAGTTAAACGTTCCCTCCCCCCCCATAAACGGTTTAAAATCTCCTCCAACCCCTAGCCATCTTCTCCCCCAAAACAGTTGCACATCACCATTGAGGTCAATCCGTCACTACTAAAGAGCCTGTACCAACAGAAAAGTCAGCCCAGTTTCTCTAAAAACCCAAACCCCATCTCCTTACACAACTCTCTTAGCCAACGCATTTATACTCCTGAGCTCACCGTTGCCTCACTAGCGTAGCACACGTGGCTGCGGTAGTATTTCTTGAAAGCACTACCTGGAGGTCCTTGCTTTTAACTTGCCCCTAATCCGGAAATTCATTTTTAGGACCTCACCTCCACCTCTAACTTTGTCATTGGCACCCATGTGAACCAAGACCGCTGGGTCACTCCCAGCCCCACCCATAATCTGTCTACAACGATCACCCACATGTCGAACCCTAGCACCAGCAGACACACCGTTTCGGCATGCAGGGTCCTGGCGACAGATTAACCCTATCTACCCTTCTAATAATAGAATCCCCTACCACTCCCACCTGCCTATCCTTCCTACCCCTAGTTTCTCCCCCCTTGTATTGGAGATGGCTGTCCCCTGGTTGTTCAAGAAAGGCCCGCTCCATACATGCTGCTTCCGAGCCATCGTCCTCCACATCTTCACCTAAATGGCAAATCGTTGGGATCGACCAGCTGGAAGAAGCCCCCTCTCCTTCCGTCCCCTACTTCCCCTGTGACCCTTACAATCTATTCTTCCTTCTCCACCTTATCTGCTCCATCTCCACCCCACAGTTTTACTGGCCCCTGCCAGTACCTGCATTTCCCCCAGGTTTGCCAAGTCCTGCAATGCTGCAAGTTTACCTCTTAGACTCTGTACCCTCAATTCCAATGGGCAACCCACTCACACCTGACACATACATAGGTCCCCTGGGGCGGCTGCTCCAAGATCCCATACATGGCGCAGGATGCACATTGCGCAGCCCGCAACAAACTCTTCCATACTACAAGCAATACACAAGCAGGAGACAACGCAGAGAAATAGTGTTGTTCTCAAAGCTTTCTTGTTTTAAAACGCTTTTAGTTTTTTAACGCTGTCATTTCCTTAAAAACAGAAAAATCTCTTAAAACAGGAAAATCGCTCAGAGCTAATCGCTCATGGGACAGGCCTAAATGAGGTTAAAACCAACCAAGACCAACCGGCCTCAGCCAATTTAACCAATTAGTTACACCCCCAATCCAATCGAGAGAGAGGAAAAAAAAAAAAACTTTCCTTTTCTCCTACCAGCCCCCCTCCGCTCCACAGGTAACGTGTTTTTTAAACACAAGTATTTGTTTTAGTACCCAGTGCTTTGAGTTTACTCAAACAATTCCTACCACCTTATCAAGCAGTAAGTAGTAAAAAAAAATAAAAATACACTAGTGATTAATTACTTACACAGGCACCCTCCCTAGAAATAAATAGTGTTAGGTTAGTACATTTACTAGGCTGCAACCAGTAGTCAATAAACCTTTAGTTTTTTAAAACGCTGTCAATCTCTTAAAAACAAAATCTCTTTAAAACGAGAAATCGCTCAGATAATCTCAATCGCCATGGAAAGCCTTAAATGAGGTTCAAAAACCGGGAAAAGGTGCCTGGGTATTTTAATACCCCATACTGGGGCTCATAGCTGTTGAAATATTTTGTGAAGGTTTCAGACAACCTGGGCAAGACTAGCAATAGAGTATAACTGTGTCTCTGCTTGAGTCTATTTCCTATGACTTGATAACAATTATACATGACCTCATCAATTAAAACTCACTAAGAAATGTGACTTGGCGAGTATATTGGAGACAGGTACAAGTTACCATCTCCAGAGCTCTATGACACTGCAATCAAGTCCCCCTCCAGCCATACAGAAATAACTTAAAGAGTTATTTGAAGCCAGAAGACCAGGAACCATAAGAGTTTTTAGCCAATACCATAATCTGGGGCCCGAAGAGTTGTCAGTAAGTGCCAGAAAGAGTCAAGTGTTAATCTCTTTAACAAAAAGGAATCAGAAAGCCTAGCAAGAGTCAGATGGAATGGTCAAGAAATTGGCAACCCGAAGATTGCAAGTAAATATCCACATGGATAACAGTAGCCTAAATATCTTGCTGGCTGTCAGGAAGGAAAAGATAAGGAAAACATTACACGTAAGGAACCATAAACCAAGCAGGTAAAAATAACACTGGTCATTAGAAACTACCCTAACCACAGCACAAATCTCTTTATGTTGAAACCCTAAACGTCGTAACCAACTCAAATACACATGTTTCATCGGTTCAGATCCTTCCTTCTGTGATCTACTGATATCAACTCATTACATTTCATCAACAAAGATTCTGGGAAATAGTGTTATAAGATCTTGATAAAAAAGCCTGAAAAGGCCTGAATACTAGTCCAATGATTCACTTTCCCATCAGACAAGGATTTTTACGCCCCAAAAACAGACACTGCGGATTGGCTAATGAACAAACATTATGATTACATTTTCCACTCAGAGCCCAGATGGGAACCATAGTAAATGAGTGAAAAGAATTGAAAAACACCACCAGATGTTGCGGGCCGTGTTCTAATAAAAAATATAGTTTCATGTAATATCCATGGGAACCTCCAGATGTGTAAAACTGCCGTGTTCTACAGAAATGATAGTGTTCATCGTAATATCCATGGGAACCCGTCCAGATGTGTAAAACTGCCGTGTTCTACACGAAAATGATAGTGTTCATGTATATCCATGGGAACCTCCAGATGTGTAAGCGGCCCGTGTTCTACAGAAATGATAGTGTTCATGTAATATCCATGGGAAACCTCCAGATGTGTAAAGCGGGGCCCGTTCTACAGAAAATGATAGTGTTCATGTATATCCATGGGAACCTCCAGATGTGTAAACTGACGCGTGTTCTACAGAAAATGATAGGGTTCATGTAATATCATGGGAACACTTCCAGATGTGTAAAACGGCCATGTTCTACAGAAAAATGAATATGTTATGTAATTCAATGGGAACCTCCAGATGTGTAAAATGGCCGATTCTACAGAAAGGATAGTGTTCATGTAATATCAATGGGACCCTCCAGATGTGTAAAACGGCCGTGTTCTACAGAAAATGATAGTGTTCATTTAATATCAATGGGAACCTCCAGATGTGTAAAGCGGCCGTGTTCTACAGAAATGATAGTGTTCATTACTATCCATGGGAACCTCGATGTGTAAATCGGACGTGTTTCTACAGAAAATGATAGTGTTCAATGTAATATCCATGGGAATCTCCAGATGTGTAAAAACTCCCCGTGTTCTACCGAAATATGATAGTGTCCATGTACAAGGGAACATCTCAGATGTGTAAAGCGCCGTGTTCTACGAAGAATGATAGTGTTCATTAATATCACATGGGAAACCTCCAGATGTGTAAAGCGGCCGTGTTCTACAGAAAATGATAGTGTTCATGTAATATCCATGGGAACCTCCAGATGTGTAAAGCGGCCGTATTCTACAGAAAATGATAGTGTTCATGTAATATCAATGGGAATCTCCAGATGTGTAAAACGGCCGTGTTCTACAGAAATGATAGTGTTCATGTAATATCAATGGGAACCTCCAGATGTGTAAAACGGCCGTGTTCTACAGAAATGATAGTGTTCATGTAATAGCCATGGGTTTTAATTTAATTGTTTAAAAAAAAAAAATTCCACTTACACTTTTGTTACTTGTCTTCCATGTTATTAATTTTAAGGGGATGTGTATCTGCTGATCTACTGATATAGCCCAGGGTGATATGGTGCCAATGACATTATAGGCTACAGACATGTTGTCATTCTCTTTAATGTTGTTATAAATACCATAATTAGTTACATAATCCCCCTGTTCATTAAACGTGCTGGAATCATCCTCTGTGGCATTATGGTTCAATCCCTTCAGGTAATGGTGAAGCTGTGAGATTAAATATGTTTGTGTGTTAATAGCAAGGTCAGATTAATGTTGGTTTAATTTAATACATCCTGAAATGCAGTACTGGTTGCAATGCCTGGATACTACTCTATATTGTTTTATTGCCTTTACAGAATATAACGGGTATTAACAGGTATAAACTATATTAGGGATAACCAGGAACCCTGGCTTCTCTGACAGGTCCCAACTAAACCTCAATGAGTCCTTAGTTGAGTTAAATTTGTATATGGGATTCGACAACTGCACCGCATATTCCAAATGAGAACCATTAGAGACGGCCAAACTTTCCAAAGTTCAGTTCTAAAGTTCAGATACACAGTAAGTACACAAGTAAGTATATACACAGACAACAAAATACCACATTACACCGCAGGCAGAAGACAAAACACCCTAAGGCTGGGTACACACCAGCAGATATTTCCGTCCGACCGATAGTGCAGAGCTCGGGCGCCCTTTCATCCGAATCGGACAAATGGGCGATTGAGTCTGTTGATAAACCATGGTCGATCATGCAGTCCCATAGTCGCCTGCCCTGCCAGCCGTAGCCATTATTACCGTGACCGACACACATTGAAAGCTCAAACAGTGCAAAAAAAAACATGCTCTGCAACTCCTACACTGTCATGTCTCCACTGTCTCCATTCCTTTTTATCTCCTACTGAATATCCTAATTAATCTCCTACAGAGATGCTTGTGGTAGACAAATATGCTAAAAGATTGTAAGAATAATATTTCAACTTAAGTTATTTCCCATAACTCTTGTAAAAACCCTTTCCAATTCCATCCTTCTCATGGAAAATGGTTTCTGTGGACATTTTTATTGATTTACCCCATCCAATGGTTTTAATCCAATAATTGTGGATATGCATGGGATTTACCCCACCCCCAGAATTAGCATTTGGTTTATACTTTATATTATTCACCACTATCCCTTTATGTAGTTGGTTGAAAGACTTTGTTCCCTTTTTTTTCTGTTTTTGAGACATTTTTGTGAGTGGTTATTTGGAATATAGTAGAATCACTATAAACACTAATCATAACAAAATAGATTTGTCAAGTTTCACATTCATCCAGGTCACGGTATATCTGTAATATTCATTCATCCAGGTCATGGTATATCTGTAATATTCATTTATCCAGGTCACGGTATATCTGTAATATTCATTCATCCAGGTCATGGTATATCTGTAATATTCATTCATCCAGGTCATGGTATATCTGTAATATTCATTCATCCAGGTCATGGTATATCTGTAATATTTATTCATCCATCCAGGTCATGTATATCTGTAATATTCATCCATCCAGGTCACTGGTATATCTGTAATATTCATTCATCCAGGTCATGGTATATCTGTATTATTCATCACATCCAGGTCATGGTATATCTGTAATATTCATTTCATCCAGGTCATGGTATATCTGTAATATTCATTCATCCAGGTCAGGGTATATCTGTAATATTCATCCATCCAGGTCATGGTATATCTGTAATATTCATCCATCCAGGTCACGGTATATCTGTAATATTCATCCATCCAGGCCATGGTATATCTGTAATATTCATTCATCCAGGTCATGGTATATCTGTAATATTCATTCATCCAGGTCATGGTATATCTGTAATATTCATTCATCCATGTCATGGTATATCTTTAATATTCATCCTCCAGGTCATGTATATCTGTAAATTCATCCATCCAGGTCATGGTATCTGTAATATTCATTCATCCAGGTCATGGTGTATCTGTAATATTCATCCATCCAGGTCATGGTATATCTGTAATATTCATTCATCCAGGTCATGGTATATCTGTAATATTCATCCATCCAGTCACGGTATTCTGTAATATTCTTCATTCAGTCACGGTATATCTGTAATATTCATCCATCCAGTCACGGTATATCTGTAATATAATCCATCAACGTCATGGTATATCTGTAATATTCATCCATCCATGTCATGGTATATCTGTAATATTCATCCATCCAGTCATGTTAATCTGTAATATTCATCCATCCAGGTCACGCTATATCTGTAATATTCCATTCATCGGTCATGTATATCTGTAATATTATCCATCCATTCATGGTATGTCTGTAATATTCATCCATCCAGGTCACGCTATATCTGTAATATTCATTCATCTAGGTCATGGATATCTGTAATATTCTCCATCCAGGTCATGTATATCTGTATTTCATCCATCCAGGTCATTTATATCTGTAATATTCATCCATCCAGGTCACGGTATATCTGTAATATTCATCCATCCAGGTCATGTTATATCTGTAATATTCATATCCATCCAGGTCATGTTATATCTGTAATATTCATCCATCCAGGTCACGGTATATCTGTTTATTCATTCCATCCGGGTCATGGTATATCTGTAATATTCATCATCATCCAGGTCACGGTTATCTGTAATATTCATTCATCAGTCACGGTATACTCTGTAATATTCCATCATCCAGGTCATGTTATATCTGTAATATTTATCTATCCGGTCACGGTGTATCTGTAATATTCATTCATCCAGGTCATGGTCTATCTGTAATATTCATTCATCCAGGTCATGGATAATCTGTAATATATTCATTCATCCGGGTCATGGTATACTGTAATATTCATTCATCCAGGTCAGGGTATATCTGGTAATATTTATCTATCCAGGTCATGGTATATCTGTAATATTCATTCATCCAGGTCACGATATATCTGTAATATTCATTCATCCAGGTCATGGTATATCTGTAATACTCATTCTCCAGGTCATTATATCTGTAATATTCATTCATCCAGGTCACGTATATCTGTATATTCATCATCCAGTCACGTATATCTGTAAATTCATCCATCCAGGTCACGGTATACTGTAATATTCATCCATCCAGGTCACGGTGTATCTGTAATATTCATCCATCCAGGTCATGGTCTATCTGTAATATTCATTCATCCAGTCACGATATATCTGTAATATCATTCATCCAGGTCACGATATATCTGTAATATTCATTCATCCAGGTCACGGTATATCTGTAATATTCATCATCCATCGTCACGGTCTATCTGTAATATTCATTCATCCAGGTCACGGTCTATCTGTAATATTCATTCATCCAGGTCACGGTCTATCTGTAATATTCATTCATCCAGGTCACGGTCTATCTGTAATATTCATTCATCCAGGTCACGGCATATCTGTAATATTCATTCATCCAGGTCACGGTATATCTGTAATATTCATCCATCCAGGTCACGGTATATCTGTAATATTCATCCAGGTAACGGTATATCTGTAATATTCATCCATCCAGGTCACGGTATATCTGTAATATTCATTCATCCAGGTCACGGTATATCTGTAATATTCATTCATCCAGGTCACGGTCTATCTGTAATATTCATTCATCCAGGTCATGATAGATCTGTAATATTCATTCTCCAGGTCATGGTGTATATGTAATATTTATTCATCCAGGTCACGGTATATATGTAATATTTATTCATCAGGTCACGGTATATCTGTAATATTCTTATCCAGGTCACGGTATATCTGTAATATTCATTTATCCAGGTCATGGTATATCTGTAATATTCATCCATCCTGGTCATGGTATATCTGTGATATTCATTCATCCAGGTCACGGTATATCTGTAATATTCATTCATCCAGGTCAAGGTATATCTGTAATATTCATCCATCCAGGTCACGGTATATCTGTAATATTCATCCATCCAGGTCACGGTATATCTGTAATATTCATCCATCCAGGTCACGGTATATCTGTAATATTCAATTAGATCAACTGGACTTGAAATGTAGTTCTTGAAGACGTTTCACTAGTCATCCGACTGGCTTCTCAATTCAGAATGACTTGTACAAGAATCGTTTGGCAATTATGTACCCTGGAATATATATTTGAGTGATGTCACTTAAATGACGCCATGACGCGTACCTTTACGCACAAGTTCACAAATCGGAAAGGAGGGTGGCCTATATAGCCGCATGGCTAACTGTAAAACCTTGCCGCTTTGATAAAGCCCTGATGGCGGGCGAAACGCGTCGCGGCCAGCTCTGCATCTAATGTTCGGCCGTGCACTTCTTTAGCTCTTGAGCCCTACATTTCACTAACTCTGTGATATGCTGTGTACACTAAAAAGAGAAAGGGATAAGTAAAATGCTAGTTACTGGTGTTAAATGTGATTCTTTTGCACACTGTACACTGGAGATAATGTGCCATCAGTCTTGTAGTATTACTATTTTGAATTGTTAAACTTACCTCATTTCTTAACAGCATATATAAATAGCACTTTATTGTTTATGTATAGCTGCTATACTATGACACTGTGCACTGCCTTGTAGCATTTGATCCTTGTGATAATCTTGTTTTTAATTGTTTCCCCTTGTGATAAGCGTAATAAAGGGATTTTATTATTACTATTACTATCCTATAGAGAAATATGCAAAGTACATTCTTATATACCCTCTTTCCTACATACACATCACTTCCTGTGTAGTATACAGACAGTTTTTTTTTGATTGGCTAAGACTTGTCACATGTTTTTATAAACAGTACTCATTGGATATTATACTGACATACTACTTCCTTTCAGTATCCACATGGAGACCCCCTTAGCAGTCACAGGGGTGGGGTTTAACCTCCCATTTTTAATATCCCATATTAAAATAGGAATCTCAGCTCTGCAAGTAAGTTAACATATTTTTAGTATAAGTTGTATATTTTGTCTTGTACCTAATATAAGTCAGTGCTATACTATACATGTATAGATGGTCATTTAATGGTAAATAGTGAGATAGTACACACATACATATACACCTTTCTTATATGTAATACTCCCACCTCCTTTTATCTTCTAAAACTCAATGCAATCTCCTATAAAGATATAATCTATTTTCCTAAAAACTCAATGCAATCACTGATTTCTCATAGTCTAACCTACAGGTATAACTTCTCATTGCAGGGATGTCCAACCTACAGGTTACTTCTCATAGCAGGGATGTCCAACCTACAGGTATAACTTCTCATAGCAGGATATCCAACCTACAGCTCTAACTTCTCATAGCAGGGATGTCCAACCTACAGGATAACTTCTCATTGCAGGGATGTCCAACCTACGGTATAACTTCTCATTGCAGGATATCCAACCTACAGGTATAACTTCTCATGCAGGGATCCAACCTACAGGTATAACTTCTCATAGCGGGATGTCCAACCTACAGGTATAACTTCTCATAGCAGGGATGTCCAACCTCAGGTATAACTTCTCATAGCGGGATATCCAACCTACAGGTATAACTTCTCATAGCAGGATATCCAACCTACAGCTCTAACTTCTCATACAGGGATGTCCAACCTACAGGTAAACTTCTCATTGCAGGGATATCCAACCTACAGGTATAACTTCTCATAGCAGGATATCCAACCTACAGGTATAACTTCTCATAGCAGGGATATCCAACTCTGGTATAACTTCTCATAGCAGGATATCCACTTACAGGTATAACTTCTCATACACAGGGATTCCAACTTACAGGTATAACTTCTCAAGCAGGGATGTCCAACCTACAGGTATAACTTCTCATAGCAGGGATGTCCAACCTACAGGTATAACTTTTATAGCAGGGATGTCCAACTTACAGGTATACTTCTCATAGCAGGGATGTCCAACCTACAGGTATAACTTCTCATAGCAGGATGTCCAACCTACAGGTATAACTTCTCATAGCAGGGATGTCCAACCTACAGGTATAACTTCTCATAGCAGGGATGTCCAACCTACAGGTATAACTTCTCATAGCAGGGATATCCAACCTACAGCTCTAACTCTCATAGCAGGGATGTCCACCTACAGGTATAACTTCTCATTGCAGGGATGTCCAACCTACGGTATAACTTCTCATTGCAGGGATATCCAACCTACAGGTATATAACTTCTCATAGCAGGGATGTCCAACCTACAGGTATAACTTCTCATAGCAGGGATGTCCAACCTACGGTATAACTTCTCATAGCAGGGATGTCCACCTACAGGTATAACTTCTCATAGCAGGGATATCAACCTACAGCTCTAACTTCTCATAGCAGGGATGTCCAACCTACAGGTATAACTTCTCATTGCAGGGATGTCCAACCTACAGGTATAACTTCTCATAGCAGGGATATCCAACCTACAGGTATAACTTCTCATAGCAGGGATCCAACCTACAGGTATAACTTCTCATAGCAGGGATATCCAACCTACAGGTATAACTTCTCATAGCAGGGATATCCAACCTACAGGTATAACTTCTCATAGCAGGATATCCAACCTACAGGTATAACTCTCATAGCAGGATATCCAACCTACAGGTATAACTTCTCATAGCAGGAGATATCCAACCTACAGGATAACTTCTCATAGCAGGGATGTCCAACCTACAGGTATAACTTCTCATAGCAGGGAATCCAACCTCACTCTAACTTCTCATCCAGGGATGTCCAACCTACAGGTATAACTTCTCATTGCAGGGATATCCAACCTACAGGTATAACTCTCATAGCAGGGATATCCAACCTACAGGTATAACTTCTCATAGCGGAATGTCCAACCTACAGTATAACTTCTTATAGCAGGGATGTCCAACCTACAGGTATACTTCTCATAGCAGGATGTCCAACCTACAGATATAACTTCTCATAGCAGGGATGTCCAACCTACAGCTCTGACTTCTTATAGCAGGAAAGTCCAACCTACAGCTTTAACTTCTCATAGCAGATGTCCACCTACAGCTCTGACTTCTCATAGCAGGAAAGTCCACCTACAGCTTTAACTTCTCAAGCAGGGTTATCCAACCTACAGCTCTAACTTCTCATAGCAGGGATGTCCAACTACAGCTCTAACTTCTCATAGCAGGGATGTCCAACTACAGCTCTGACTTCCTTGCGGCTATCCAACCTACAGCTAAAACTGCTCATAGCAGGGATGTCCAACCTACAGCTCTGACTTCTCACAGCAGGGATGTCCTGCTTACATGTTTTTACATCATTTATGAGTGGTTTTGTCCAGCATGGTTGGAGGACTGAAGGTTGGTTATCCATAATTTATAGCCATACAGTGTTTGTTTTGGACAGATGTTCAGACTAAAAGGAATTATCTGAAAGATGTGACAGCGACATTAGTTGTTATAATGTAGCTAATCAGCTCATATGTGCAGTGTAGCACTATAAAGAAACCAAGTTACTAGGTGATGGAAAGAAAAGTTTTTGATGATGTTACTAACTTTTACTGAAAACAATTCAATCTAGATGCTAATATATATGTTTGGTGTATAACAAACTTAAATGTCAAGCAGTGCCACGACAAGATACTGTTAAAGAGAGGTATGGATTCAAGGGAGGAAATGTAATTCCCCCCTCTTTACAAGCATTGGTAAGGCCTCATTTGGAATATGCAGTGCAATTTTGGAATCCTGTGTACAAAAATTACATCTTTGAAATGGAAAGGGTTCAGAGAAGGGCAACTAAATTAATAAGGGGATTGGAGGGCTTGAATATGAAGAGAGACTTGAAAAGTTATAATTATGTATGCTGGAGAAAAGGCGCTTGCGTGGGGATATGATTACTGTGTATAAATACATTAACTTGCCATACAGTAAACTATCTGGGGCATTGTTTACCAATAGAACATGTCAAAGGACACGAGGACATCCCTTAAGTTGGGAAAGGGTTTTTCACTGTGAGAACTGTAAAGCTATGGAACTGTCTTCCAGTGGACGTTGTTATGGAGGTTCATTAGATATTTTGAAAGAAAAAACAAGGAATGTTGCAAGTTACTGGTATTGATATATAAAGTACGTGATCCAACTTCCCCTTGGAGTCAGGAAGGAATTTTTTCCCCTTATTACTGCTTTGTTTTTTTTTTGCCTACCTCTCAACAGTTAGGCAGAAATGTGGGTATTGCGAGTAGGTTGGACTTTATGGACGTATGTCTTTATTTGTCTTTATTCAAATATTATAATAATATATACCACACAAGCAATATATATATGTTACATTTTTACCTTGTTTCTATAATAAATCCTTCACTGCTCTGTATGGGGGAATTTTTATATTCAGTGAGACATGCATCTGATTAAGTGCCTGAGACATCATGTCACTGCAATGTGAACTCGTGAGAATGGGTCAAATACC
Organism: Hymenochirus boettgeri; assembly: GCA_019447015.1. NCBI lineage: Eukaryota > Metazoa > Chordata > Amphibia > Anura > Pipidae > Hymenochirus > Hymenochirus boettgeri. The sequence continues at coordinate 84,832 of JAACNH010000518.1, read as the reverse complement.
CATAATGTTCCAGGTCTGTAAAATGTTCATTTCCTGTACAGTTTTGAGAATGTGTTTGTGAAGAATAGCTTGATAAGATAACCCTTAATTTATCTTCTGGGAAACAATTGAAATACCGTAACCAAATATCTTCAAGTATTTTGTCTCCTGGATATTTAATTGGATGAAGATTCTCTAGAATATTCTGTTCTCTGTAGTGTCATATTATATGGGTAAAGTGTATATATGGACAAACTGCCATGGAATGCAACTGTGCCATAAATGAAAACATAGTTATTGTCTCCCCAGACAGTGACAGGATGAATACCTTTTCTGATAATTATAAGTAAAACTATTAATTTTTCCAATACGAATAATATCCTATTTCCACAAAGTAAAAACTCCTGTAGTTGATTTCTCAATGTTCACAATCCCTGTGGCCAATGAATATCAGAAGAAAGATACATATTCATTTTCATAGAGAACTCCACACA
>JAACNH010000518.1:70323-84261 GCA_019447015.1 Hymenochirus boettgeri | reverse complement strand
TTAAAACGGCCGTGTTCTACAGAAATGATAGTGTTCATGTAATATCAATGGGAACTCCCAGATGTGTAAAACGGCCGTGTTCTACAGAAATGATAGTGTTCAGTGTAATAGCCATGGGTTTTAATTTAATTGTTTAAAAAAAAAAATTCCACTTACACTTTTGTTACTTGTCTTCCATGTTATTAATTTTAAGGGGATGTGTATCCTGATCTACTGATATAGCCCAGGGTGATATGGTGCCAATGACATTATAGGCTACAGACATGTTGTCATTCTCTTTAATGTTGTTATAAATACCATAATTAGTTACATAATCCCCCTGTTCATAAACGTGCTGGAATCATCCTCTGTGGCATTATGGTTCAATCCCTTCAGGTAATGGTGAAGCTGTGAGATTAAATATGTTTGTGTGTTAATAGCAAGGTCAGATTAATGTTGGTTTAATTTAATACATCCTGAAATGCAGTACTGGTTGCAATGCCTGGATACTACTCTATATTGTTTTATTGCCTTTACAGAATATAACGGGTATTAACAGGTATAAACTATATTAGGGATAACAGGAACCCTGGCTCTCTCTGACAGGTCCCAACTAAACCTCAATGATCCTTAGTTGAGTTAAATTTGTATATGGGATTCGACAACTGCACCGCATATTCCAAATGAGAACCATTAGAGACGGCCAAACTTTCCAAGTTCAGTTCTAAAGTTCAGATACACAGTAAGTACACAAGTAAGTATATACAACAGACAACAAAATACCACATTACACCGCAGGCAGAAGACAAAACACCCTAAGGCTGGGTACACACCAGCAGATATTTCCGTCCGACCGATAGTGCAGAGCTCGGGCGCCCTTTCATCCGAATCGGACAAATGGGCGATTGAGTCTGTTGATAAACCATGGTCGATCATGCAGTCCATAGTCGCCTGCCCTGCCAGCCGTAGCCATTATTACCGTGACCGACACACATTGAAAGCTCAAACAGTGCAAAAAAAACATGCTCTGCAACTCCTACACTGTCATGTCTCCACTGTCTCCATTCCTTTTTATCTCCTACTGAATATCCTAATTAATCTCCTACAGAGATGCTTGTGGTAGACAAATATGCTAAAAGATTGTAAGAATATATTTCAACTTAAGTTATTTCCCATAACTCTTGTAAAAACCCTTTCCAATTCCATCCTTCTCATGGAAAATGGTTTCTGTGGACATTTTTATTGATTTACCCCATCCATGGTTTTAATCCAATAATTGTGGATATGCATGGGATTTACCCCACCCCCAGAATTAGCATTTGGTTTATACTTTATATTATTCACCACTATCCCTTTATGTAGTTGGTTGAAAGACTTTGTTCCCTTTTTTTTCTGTTTTTGAGACATTTTGTGAGTGGTTATTTGGAATATAGTAGAATCACATAAACACTATCATAACAAATAGATTTGTCAAGTTTCACATCATCCAGGTCCGGTATATCTGTAATATTCATTCATCAGGTCATGGTATACTGTAATATTCATTATCCAGGTCACGGTATCTGTAATATTCATTCATCCAGGTCATGGTATATCTGTATATTCATATCCAGGTATGTATATCTGTAAATTCATTCATCCAGGTCATGGTATATGTAATATTCATCATCAGTCAGGTATATCTGTAATATTCATCCATCCAGGTCATGGTATATCTGTAATATTCATCCATCCAGGTCACGGTATATCTGTAATATTCATTCATCCAGGTCATGGTAATCTGTAATATTCATCATCCAGGTCTGGTATATCTGTAATATTCATTCATCCAGGTCATGGTATATCTGTAATATTCATTCATCCAGGTCACGGTATATACTGTAATTATCACCATCCAGGTCATGGTATATCGTTAATATTCATCCATCCAGGTCACGGTATATCTGTAATATTCATCCATCCAGGCCATGGTATATCTGTAATATTCATTCATCCAGGTCATGGTAATCTGATATTCATTCATCCAGGTCATGGTATATCTGTAATATTCATTCATCCAGGTCATGTATATCTGTAATATTCATCCATCCAGGTATGGTATATCGTAATAGTTCATACATCTCATCTAGGTCATGGTATATCTGTAATATTCATCCATCCAGGTCATGGTATGTCTGTAATATTCATCCATCCAGGTCACGAGTATATCTTAATATTCATTCATCCAGGTTCATGGTATCACTGTATTATATCGAGTTATGTATAATTTACATCAGGCCTTCTATATTCCATTCCAGGTACATCGAATATCATTCAGGTACGTAAGATATTAATCCAGCCACGTTCATGGTATATCTGTAATATTCATACTCCAGGTCATGGTATATCTGTAATATTATCCATCCAAGTCATGGTATTATCATGTAATAATTCATCCAATCCAGGTCAGCTTATCTGTAATATTCATCATCTAGGTCATGGTATATCTGTAATATTCATCCATCCAGGTCAGTATGTCTGTAAATTCATCCATCCAGGTACACGACCATATATCTGGTAATATTATTCATCCTAGGTCATGGATATCTGTAATATCATCCATCCAGGTCATGTTATATCGTTAATTATTATCCATCAGGTCTATATCTGTAATATTCATCCATCCAGGTCACGGTTATCTGTATATTCACATCAGGTCAGTATATCGTAATATTCATCATCCAGGTCATGTTATATCGTAATATTCATCCATCCAGGTCAGGTATATCTGTTATATTCATTCATCCGGGTCATGGTATATCTGTAATATTCATTCATCCAGGTCACGGTATATCTGTAATTTCATCCATCCAGGTCACGGTATATCTGTAATATTCATCTCATCCAGGTCATGTTATATCGTAATATTATCTATCCAGGTCCGGTGTATATGTAATATTATTATCAGGTCATGGTATCTGTAATATTCATTCATCCAGGTCATGTATATCTGTAATATTCATTCATCCAGGTCATGGTATACTGTACTATATATTCATCATCCAGGTCATGGTATATCGTACTATTATCTATCCAGGTCATGGTAGATCTGTAATATCATTCATCCAGGTCACGAATATATCTGTAATTTCATTATCCAGGTTCGTATATCTGCTAATCATTATCAGGTCATGGTAATCTGTAATATTCATTCATCCAGGTCACGGTATATCTGTATATTCATTCAACAGGTCACGGTATATCTGTAAAATTCATCCATCCAGGGTCACGTATATTGAATCTTCTCATCCTCAGGTCCGGTGTATCTGTAATTTCATCCATCCAGGTCATGGTCATCTGTAAATTCATTCACCAGGTCAGCGTAATATCTTTAATATTCATATCATCCAGGTCACGCAGATATATGTAATAGTTCATTCATCCAGGTCACGGTATATCTGTAATATTCACATCCAGGTCACGTCTATCTGTAATATTCATTCATCCAGGTCAGGTCTATCTGTATATCATTCATCCAGGTCACGTACTATCTGTAATATTCATTCATCCAGGTCCGGTCTATCTGTAATATCCAGGTCATACGGTCACGGCACTATCTGTAATATTCATTCATCCAGGTCACGGTATATCTGTAATATTCATCCATCCAGAGGTCACGGTATATCTGTAATATTCATCAATCCAGGTAACGGTATATCTGTTTTAATATTCACCATCAGGTCACGGTATATCTGTAAATCATCATCCAGGTCACGGTATATCTGTAATATTCATTCATCCAGGTCACGGTTATCTGTAATATTCATTCATCCAGGTCATGTAGATCTGTAATATTCATTCATCAGGTCATGGTGTATATGTAATATGTATCTAATCCAGGAACGTCACGGTTCTATATATGTAATATATTCATCCAAAAACATAAAAGTACGGTATATCTGTAATATTCATTTATCCAGGTTCACGGTTATACTCTGTAATATCATTTATCCAGGTGCATGGTAATCTGTAATATCATCCATCCGGTCATTGGTATATCTGTGATATTCATTCAATCCAGGTCACGGTATATCTGTAATATCATCATCAGGTCAAGGTATATCGTAAATTCATCCATCCAGGTCACGGTATATCTGTAATATTCATCCATCCAGGTCACGGTATATCTGTAATATTCAATTAGATCAACTGGACTTGAAATGTAGTTCTTGAAGACGTTTCACTAGTCATCCGACTGGCTTTCTCAATTCAGAATGACTTGTACAAGAATCGTTTGGCAATTATGTACCCTGGAATATATATTTGAGTGATGTCACTTAAATGACGCCATGACGCGTACCTTTACGCACAAGTTCACAAATCGGAAAGGAGGGTGGCCTATATAGCCGCATGGCTAACTGTAAAACCTTGCCGCTTTGATAAAGCCCTGATGGCAGGCGAAACGCGTCAGCGGAGCCAGCTCTGCATCTAATGTTCGGCCGTGCACTTCTTTAGCTCTTGAGCCCTACATTTCACTAGACTCTGTGATAATGCTGTGTAACACTAAAAAGAGAAAGGGATAAGTATAAATGCTAGTTACTGGTGTTAAATGTGATTCTTTTGCACACTGTACACTGGAGATAATGTGCCATCAGTCTTGTAGTATTACTATTTTGAATTGTTAAACTTACCCTATTGCTTAATAACAGCATATATAAATAGCACTTTATTGTTTATGTATAGCTGCTATACTATGACACTGTGCACTGCCTTGTAGCATTTGATCCTTGTGATAATCTTGTTTTTAATTGTTTCCCCTGTGATAAGCGTAATAAAGGGATTTTATTATTACTATTACTATTCCTATAGAGAAATATGCAAAGTATCATTCTTTATACCCTCTTTCCTACATACACATCACTTCCTGTGTAGTATACAGACAGTTTTTTTTTTGATTGGCTAAGACTGTCACATGTTTTATAAACAGTACATCATTGGATATTATACTGACATTACTACTTCCTTTCAGTATCCACATGGAGACCCCCTTAGCAGTCACAGGGGTGGGGTTTAACCTCCCATTTTTAATATCCCATATTAAAATAGGAATCTCAGCTCTGCAAGTAAGTTAACATATTTTTAGTATAAGTTGTATATTTTGTCTTGTACCTAATATAAGTCAGTGCTATACTATACATGTATAGATGGTCATTTAAATGGTAAATAGTGAGATAGTACACACATACATATACACCTTTCTTATATGTAATACTCCCACCTCCTTTTATCTTCTAAAAACTCAATGCAATCTCCTATAAAGATATAAATCTATTTTCCTAAAAACTCAATGCAATCACTGATTTCTCATAGTCTAACCTACAGGTATAACTTCTCATTGCAGGGATGTCCAACCTACAGGTATAACTTCTCATAGCAGGGATGTCCAACCTACAGGTATAACTTCTCATAGCAGGGATATCCAACCTACAGCTATAACTTCTCATAGCAGGGATGTCCAACCTACAGGTATAACTTCTCATAGCAGGGATATCCAACCTACAGCTCTAACTTCTCATAGCAGGGATGTCCAACCTACAGGTATAACTTCTCATTGCAGGGATGTCCAACCTACAGGTATAACTTCTCATTGCAGGGATATCCAACCTACAGGTATAACTTCTCATAGCAGGGATGTCCAACCTACAGGTATAACTTCTCATAGCAGGGATGTCCAACCTACAGGTATAACTTCTCATAGCAGGGATGTCCAACCTACAGGTATAACTTCTCATAGCAGGGATATCCAACCTACAGGTATAACTTCTCATAGCAGGGATATCCAACCTACAGCTCTAACTTCTCATAGCAGGGATGTCCAACCTACAGGTATAACTTCTCATTGCAGGGATATCCAACCTACAGGTATAACTTCTCATAGCAGGGATATCCAACCTACAGGTATAACTTCTCATAGCAGGCATGTCCAACCTACAGGTATAACTTCTTATAGCAGGGATGTCCAACCTACAGGTATAACTTCTCATAGCAGGGATGTCCAACCTACAGATATAACTTCTCATAGCAGGGATGTCCAACCTACAGCTCTGACTTCTTATAGCAGGAAAGTCCAACCTACAGCTTTAACTTCTCATAGCAGGGATGTCCAACCTACAGCTCTGACTTCTCATAGCAGGAAAGTCCAACCTACAGCTTTAACTTCTCATAGCAGGGTTATCCAACCTACAGCTCTAACTTCTCATAGCAGGGATGTCCAACTACAGCTCTAACTTCTCATAGCAGGGATGTCCAACTACAGCTCTGACTTCTCATTGCAGGGCTATCCAACCTACAGCTAAAACTGCTCATAGCAGGGATGTCCAACCTACAGCTCTGACTTCTCACAGCAGGGATGTCCTGCTTACATGTTTTTACATCATTTATGAGTGGTTTTGTCCAGCATGGTTGGAGGACTGAAGGTTGGTTATCCATAATTTATAGCCATACAGTGTTTGTTTTGGACAGATGTTCAGACTAAAAGGAATTATCTGAAAGATGTGACAGCGACATTAGTTGTTAATAATGTAGCTAATCAGCTCATATGTGCAGTGTAGCACTATAAAGAAACCAAGTTACTAGGTGATGGAAAGAAAAGTTTTTGATGATGTTACTAACTTTTTACTGAAAAACAATTCAATCTAGATGCTATATATATATGTTTGGTGTATAACAAACTTAAATGTAGCAAGCAGTGCCACGAGGCAAGATACTGTATAAAGAGAGGTATGGATTCAAGGGAGGAAAATGTAATTCTCCCTCTTTACAAAGCATTGGTAAGGCCTCATTTGGAATATGCAGTGCAATTTTGGAATCCTGTGTACAAAAATTACATCTTTGAAATGGAAAGGGTTCAGAGAAGGGCAACTAAATTAATAAGGGGATTGGAGGAGCTTGAATATGAAGAGAGACTTGAAAAGTTATAATTATGTATGCTGGAGAAAAGGCGCTTGCGTGGGGATATGATTACTGTGTATAAATACATTAACTTGCCATACAGTAAACTATCTGGGGCATTGTTTACCAATAGAACATGTCAAAGGACACGAGGACATCCCTTAAGTTGGGAAAGGGTTTTTCACTGTGAGAACTGTAAAGCTATGGAACTGTCTTCCAGTGGACGTTGTTATGGCAGGTTCATTAGATATTTTGAAAAGAAAAAACAAGGAATGTTGCAAGTTACTGGTATTGATATATAAAGTACAGTTGATCCAACTTCCCCTTGGAGTCAGGAAGGAATTTTTTTCCCCTTATTACTGCTTTGTTTTTTTTTTTGCCTACCTCTCAACAGTTAGGCAGGAAATGTGGGTATTGCTGAGTAGGTTGGACTTTATGGACGTATGTCTTTATTTGTCTTTATTCAAATATTATAATATATATATACACACAAGCAATATATATATGTTACATTTTTACCTTGTTTCTATAATAAATTCCTTCACTGCTCTGTATGGGGGAATTTTTATTCAGTGAGACATGCATCTGATTAAGTGCCTGAGACATCATGTCAACTGCAATGTGAACTCGTGGAGAATGGGTCAAATACCCATAATGTTCCAGGTCTGTAAAATGTTCATTTCCTGTACAGTTTATGAGAATGTGTTTGTGAAGAATAGCTTGATAAAGATAACCCTTAAATTTATCTTCTGGGAAACAATTGAAATACCGTAACCAAATATCTTCAAGTATTTTGTCTCCTGGATATTTAATTGGATGAAGATTCTCTAGAAATATTCTGTTCTCTGTAGTGTTCATATTATATGGGTAAAGTGTATATATGGACAAACTGCCATGGAATGCAACTGTGCCATAAATGAAAACATAGTTATTGTCTCCCCAGACAGATGACAGGATGAATACCTTTTCTGATAATTTATAAGTAAAACTATTAATTTTTCCAATACGAATAATATCCATAGTTCCACAAAGTAATAAAACTCCTGTAGTTGATTTCTCAATGTTCACAATACCCTGTGGCCAATGAATATCAGAAGAAAGATACATATTCATTTTCATAGAGAACTCCACACAGATCCCATCCTCAGAAAGAAAGTTTCTTAACATTTGTTCTTCTCTCGCTCCACTGACATCATCAGATGTGATAATTCCAACCCAGGTCCAGCCAAAATGTTTCACTAATTTACTTAATGCATAAAGATTGGATTTATCACTTTGTACTGTCCGATAGAAATATGGGAATGTGTCTCTATCACTGAGAGAAGGGTCAGTAGCTCCATAGCTGATCTGTATAATATAATAAAGATTGGATTTATCACTTTGTACTGTCCGATAGAAATATGGGAATGTGTCTCTATCACTGAGAGAAGGGTATGTGTCTCTATCACTGAGAGAAGGGTCAGTAGCTCCATAGCTGATCTGTATAATATAATAAAGATTGGATTTATCACTTTGTACTGTCCGATAGAAATATGGGAATGTGTCTCTATCACTGAGAGAAGGGTCAGTAGCTCCATAGCTGATCTGTATAATAAATAAGATTGGATTTATCACTTTGTACTGTGATAAAATATGGAATGTGTCTCTATCACTGAGAGAAGGGTCAGTAGCTCCATAGCGGATCTGTATAATATAATAAAGATTGGATTTATCACTTTGTACTGTCGATAGAAATATGGAAGTTTCTCTATCACTGAGAAGGGTCAGTAGCTCCATAGCTGATCTTATAATAAATAATAGATTGGATTTATCACTTGTACTGTCGATAGAAATATGGGAATGTGTCTCTATCACTGAGAGAGGGTAGTAGCTCCTAACTGATCTGTATAATATAATAAAGATTGGATTTTCACTTTGTACTGTCCGATAGAAATATGGGAATGTGCTCTATCACTGAGAGAAGGGTCAGTAGCTCCATACTGATCTGTATAATATTAAAGATTGGATTTATCACTTTGTACTGTTGATAGAAATATGGGAATGTGTCTCAATCACTGAGAGAAGGGTCAGTTACCCATAACTGATCTGTATAATATAATAAAGATTGGATTTATCACTTTGTACTGTCCGATAGAAATATGGGAATGTGTCTCTATCACTGAGAGAAGGGTCAGTAGCTCCATAGCTGATCTGTATAATATAATAAAGATTGGATTTATCACTTTGTACTGTCCGATAGAAATATGGGAATGTGTCTCTATCACTGAGAGAAGGGTCAGTACTCCATAACTGATCTGTATAAATAATAAGATTGGATTTATCACTTTGTACTGTTGCAAAAATATGGAATGTGTCTCTATCACTGAGAAGTCAGTAGCTCCATAGCTGATCTGTATAATATAATAAGATTGGATTTATCACTTTGTACTGTCCGATAGAAATATGGGAATGTGTCTCATCACTGAGAGAAGGTCAGTAGCTCCATAACTGATCTGTATAATATAATAAAGATTGGATTTATCACTTTGTACTGTCCGATAGAAATATGGGAATGTGTCTCTATCCTGAAGAAGGGTCAGTAGCTCCATAGCTGATCTGTATATATAATAAGATTGGATTTATCCTTTGTACTGTCCGATAGAATATGAATGTGTCTCTACACTGAGAGAAGGTCAGTAGCTCCATACTGATCTGTATATAATAATAAAGTTGGATTTATCACTTTGTACTGTCCGATAGAAATATGGGAATGTGTCTCTATCACTGAGAGAAGGGTCAGTAGCTCCATACTGATCTGTATAATATAATAAAGATTGGATTTATCACTTTGTACTTATGATAGAAATATGGAATGTGCCTTTATCACTGAAGAAGGTCGTACTCTCCATACTACTGTATAATATAATAAAGATTGGTTTTATCACTTTGTACTGTCCGATAGAAATATGGAATGTGCTCATCACTGAGAGAAGGGTCAGTAGCTCCATAGCTGATCTGTATAAAATATAAAGATTGGATTTATCACTTTGTACTGTCCGATAGAAATATGGGAATGTGTCTCTATCACTAGAGAAGGTCAGTAGCTCCATAACTGATCTGTATATATAATAAAGATTGGATTTATCACTTTGTACGTCTGATAGAAATATGGGAATGTGTCTCTATCACTGAGAGAAGTCGTAGCTCCATAGCTATCTGTATAATTAATAAAGATTGGATTTATCACTTTGTACTGTCCGATAGAAATATGGAATGTGTCTCTATCACTGAGAGAAGGGTCAGTAGCTCCATAACTGATCTGTATAATATAATAAAGATGGATTTATCACTTGTACTGTTCGATAGAAATATGGGAATGTGTCTCTATCACTGAGAGAAGGGTCAGTAGCTCCATAGCTGATCTGTATAATATAATAAGATTGGATTTATCACTTTGTACTGTCCGATAGAAATTGGGAATGTGTCTCTATCACTGAGAGAAGGTCAGTAGCTCCCTAACTGATCTGTATAATAATAAAGATTGGATTTATCACTTTGTACTGTCCGATAGAAATATGGGAATGTGTCTCTATCACTGAGAGAAGGGTCAGTAGCTCCATAGCTGATCTGTATAATATAATAAGATTGGATTTATCACTTTGTATGTTGTACGTCGATAGAATATGGGAATGTGTCTCTATCACTGAGAGAAGGGTCATAGCTCCATAACTGATCTGTATAATATATAAAGATTGGATTTATCACTTTGTACTGTCATAGAATATGGGAGTGTCTCTATCACTGAGAGAAGGTGGCAGTAGCTCCATAGCTATCTGTATAATATAATAAAGATTGGATTTATCACTTTGTACTGTCGATAGAAATATGGGAATGTGTCTCTATCACTGAGAGAAGGGTCAGTAGCTCCATAACTAATCTGTATAATATAATAAAGATTGGATTTATTCACTTGACTGTCCGATAGAAATATGGGAATGTGTCTCTATCACGGAGAGAAGGTCAGTAGCTCCATAGCTGATCTGTATAATATAATAAAGATTGGATTTATCACTTGTACTGTCCGATAGAAATATGGGAATGTGTCTCTATCACTGAGAGAAGGATCAGTAGCTCCATAGCTGATCTGTATAATAAAAAAGATTGGGTTTATCACTTTGTACTGTCCGATAGAAATAGGGAATGTGTCTCTATCACTGAGAGAAGGGTCAGTAGCTCCTAGCTGACCTGTATAATATAATAAAGATTGGATTTATCCCCTTTGTACTGTCCGATAGAAATATGGGAATGTTTCTCTATCACTGAGAGAAGGGTCAGTAGCTCCATAGCTGATCTGTATAATATAATAAAGATTGGATTTATCACTTTGTACTGTATATAGAAATATGGGAATGTGTCTCTATCACTGAGAGATGGGTCAGTTAGCTCCATAGCTGATCTGTATAATATAATAAAGATTGGATTTATCACTTTGTACTGTCCTATGGAAATATGGGAACGTGTCTCTATCACTGAGAGAAGGGTCAGTAGCTCCATAACTGATCTGTAAATATAATAAAGATTGGATTTATCACTTTGTAATGTCTGATAGAAATATGGGAATGTGTCTCTATCACTGAGAGAAGGGTCGTAGCTCATAACTGATCTGTATAATATAATAAAGATTGGATTATCACTTGTACTGTATGATAGAAATATGGGAATGTGTTTCTATCACTGAGAGAAGGGTCAGTAGCTCCATAACTGATCTGTATAATATATAAAGATTGGATTTAGCACTTTGTACTGTATGATAGAATATGGGAATGTGTCCTCTATCACTGAGAGAATGGTCAGTAGCTCCATAGCTGATCTGTATAATATAATAAAGATTGGATTTATCACTTTGTACTGTCTGATAGAAATATGGGAATGTGTCTCTATCACTGGAGAAGGGTCAGTAGCTCCATAGCTGATCTGTATAATATATAAAGATTGGATTTAGCACTTTACTGTCTATAGAAATTGGGAATGTGTCCTATCACTGAGAGAGGGTCAGTAGCTCCATAACTGTTAGTATTATAATAAAATTGGATTTATCACTTTGTACTGTCGATAGAATATGGGAATGTGTCTCTATCACTGAGAGAAGGGTCAGTAGCTCCATAACTGATCTGTATAATATAATAGATTGGATTTATCACTTGTAGTGTCCGATAGAAATATGGGATGTGTCTCTATCACTGAGAGAAGGTCAGTAGCTCCATAGCTGATCTGTATAATATAATAAAGATTGGATTTATCACTTTGTACTGTCCGATAGAAATATGGGAATGTGTCTCTATCACTGAGAGAAGGATCAGTAGCTCCATAGCTGATCTGTATAATATAATAAAGATTGGGTTTTATCACTTGTACTGTCCGATAGAAATATGGAATGTGTCTCTATCACTGAGAGAAGGGTCAGTAGCTCCATAGCTGACCTGTATATATAATAAAGATTGGATTTATCCCTTTGTACTGTCCTTGAAATATGGGAATTGTTCTCTATCACTGAGAGAAGGGTCAGTAGCTCCATAGCTGATCTGTATATATAATAAAGATTGGATTTATCACTTTGTACTGTATATAGAAATATGGGAATGTGTCTCTATCACTGAGAGAATGGTCAGTAGCTCCATAGCTGATCTGTATAATATATAAAGATTGGATTTATCACTTTGTACTGTCCGATGGAAAATATGGGAACGTGTCTCTATCACTGAGAGAAGGGTCAGTAGCTCCATAACTGATCTGTATAATATAATAAAGATTGGATTTATCACTTTGTAATGTCTGATAGAAATATGGGAATGTGTCTCTATCACTGAGAGAAGGGTCAGTAGCTCCATACTGATCTGTTATAATTAATAAAGATTGGATTATCACTTTACTGTATGATAGAAATATGGGAATGTGTTTCTATCACTGAGAGAAGGGTCTAGCTCCATAACTGATCTGTATAATATAATAAGATGATTTAGCACTTTGTACTGTAGATAGAAATATGGGAATGTGTCTCTATCACTGAGAGAAGGTCAGTAGCTCCATAGCTGATCTGTAATATAATAAGATTGGATTTAGCACTTTGTACTGTATGATAGAAATATGGGAATGTGTCTCTATCACTGAGAGAAGGGTCAGTAGCTCCATAGCTGATCTGTATAATATAATAAAGATTGGATTTAGCACTTTGTACTGTCTGATAGAAATATGGGAATGTGTCTCTATCACTGAGAGAAGGGTCAGTAGCTCCATAACTGTTATGTATAATATAATAAAGATTGGATTTATCACTTTGTACTGTCCGATAGAAATATGGGAATGTGTCTCTATCACTGAGAGAAGGTCAGTGCTCCATAACTGATCTGTATAATATATAAAGATTGGATTTATCACTTTGTAGTGTCCGATAGAAATATGGGAATGTGTCTCTATCACTGAGAGAAGGGTCAGTAGCTCCATAACTCAATGTATAATTAATAATGATTGGATTTATCACTTTGTACTGTATTAGAAATATGGGAATGTGTCTCTATCACTGAGAGAAGGGTCGGTAGCTCCATAGCTGATCTGTATAATATAATAAGATGGGATTTATACTTTGTACTGTCCGATAGAAATATGGGAATGTGTCTCTATACTGAGAGAAGGTCAGTAGCTCCATAGCTGATCTGATAATATAATAAAGATTGGATTTATCACTTTGTACTGTCAAATAGAAATATGGGAATGTGTCTCTGTCACTGAGAGAAGGGTCAGTAGCTCCATAGCTGATCTGTATAATATAATATTATCCAGATTGGATTTATAGGGTTGGGATAACTGCACTGTTAGGTCCAGAAGCTGACTCAGCCCCTGCAAACCATTTATTCAAGGCATATATAGCACAACTTTAAGATTTATTTTTGCCCAATGCCTCTGGTTAATAAGTCACTATGTTTATAAGAGGCATTTATAAGAGGCATGCACACTATATGTTTTACCAAAGTTCTGTTTGTTGTAGACATTATA
>JAACNH010000518.1:0-69662 GCA_019447015.1 Hymenochirus boettgeri | reverse complement strand
GCAATTATGGAGCTACTGACCCTTCTCTCAGTGATAGAGACACATTCCCATATTTCTATCGATAGTACAAAGTATAAATCCAATCTTTATTAATTATACAGATCGTTATGGAGCTTCTGACCCTTCTCTCAGTGATAGAGACCCATTCCCATATTTCTATCCGACATTACAAAGTGATAAATCCAATCTTTATTATATTATACAGTTCAGTTATGGAGCTTCTGACCCTTCTCTCAGTGATAGAGACACATTCCCATATTTCTATCCGACAGTACAAGTGATAAATCCAATCTTTATTATTATACAGATCAGCTATGGGCTACTGACCCTTCTCCAGTGTAGAGAACATTCCCATATTTCTATCGGACAGTACAAAGTGATAAATCCAATCTTTATTATATTATACAGATCAGTTATGAGCTACTGACCCTTCTCTCAGTGTAGAGACACACATTCCCATATTTCTATCACGACAGTACAAAGTGATAAATCCAATCTTTATTATATATACAGATCAGTTATGAGCTCTGACCCTTCTCTCAGTGATAGAACACATTCCCATATTTCTATCGGATAGTACAAAGTGATAAATCCAATCTTTATTATATTATACAGATCAGTTATGGAGCTACTGACCCTTCTCTCGAGTGATAGAGACACATTCCCATATTTCTATCGGACAGTACAAAGTGATAATCCAATCTTTATTATATTATACAGATCAGCTATGAGCTACTGACCTCTTCTCTCAGTGATAGAGACACATTCCCATATTTCTATCATCAGTACAAATGATAAATCCAATCTTTATTATATTATACAGATCAGCTATGGAGCTACTGACCCTTCTCTCAGTGATAGAGACACATTCCCATATTTCTATCCGACAGTACAAGTGATAAATCCAATCTTTATTATATTATACAGATCAGCTATGGAGCTACTGACCCTTCTCTCAGTGATAGAGACACATTCCCATATTTCTATCCGACAGTACAAGTGATAAATCCAATCTTTATTATATTATACAGACAGCTATGGAGCACTGACCCTTCTCCAGTGATAGAGACAACATTCCCATATTTCTATCACAGTACAAAGTGATAAATCCAATCTTTTTTATTATACAGATCAGCTATGGAGCTACTGACCCTTCTCTCAGTGATAGAGACACATTCCCATATTTCTATCATGACATACAAAGTGATAAATCCAATCTTTATTATATTATACAGATCAGTCTATGGAGCTACTGACCCTTCTCTCAGTATAGAGACCATTCCCATATTTCTATCGGACAGTACAAAGTGAAAATCCAATCTTTATTATATTATACAGATCAGTTATGGAGCTACTGACCCTTCTCTCAGTGATAGAGACACTTTCCCATATTTCTATCGGACAGTACAATTGATAAATCCAATCTTTATTATATATACAGATCAGCTATGGGCTACTGACCCTTCTCTCAGTGATAGAGACACATTCCCATATTTCTATCGGACAGTACAAAGTGAAATCCATCTTTATTTATAACGATCAGTTATGGAGCTACTGACCCTCTTCTCAGTGATAGAGACACATTCCCATATTTTATAGGACAGTACAAAGTGATAAATCCAATCTTTATTATATATAACAGATCATTATGGAGCTACTGACCCTTCTCTCAGTGATAGAGACACATTCCCATATTTCTATAGGACAGTACAAAGTGATAAATCCAATCTTTATTATATTATACAGATCAGCTATGGAGCTACTGACCCTTCTCTCAGTGATAGAGACACATTCCCATATTTCTATCGGACAGTACAAAGTGATAAATCCAATCTTTTATATTATACAGATCAGCTATGGAGCTACTGACCCTTCTCTCAGTGATGAGACACATTCCCATATTCTATCGGACAGTACAAAGTGATAAATCCAATCTTTATTATATTATACAGACATCAGTTATGGAGCTACTGACCCTTCTCTCAGTGATAGAGACACATTCCCATATTTCTATAGGACAGTACAAAAGTGATAAATCCAATCTTTATTATATTATACAGATCAGCTAGGAGCTACTGACCCTTCTCTCAGTGATAGAGACACATTCCCATATTTCTATCGGACAGTACAAATGATAAATCCAATCTTTTGCATTAAGTAAATTAGTGAAACTTTTGGCTGGACCTGGGTTGGAATTATCACATCTATGATGTCAGTGGAAGCGAGAGAAGAACAAATGTTAAGAAACTTTCTTTCTGAGGATGGATCTGTGTGGAGTTCTCTATGAAAATGAATATGTACTTTTTTCTGATATTCATTGGCCACAGGTATTGTGAACATTAGAAATCAACTACAGAGTTTTATTACTTTGTGGAACTAGTGATATTATTCGTATTGAAAAATTAATAGTTTTACTTATATTATCAGAAAAGGTATTCATCCTGTCATCTGTCTGGGGAGACAATAACTAGGTTTTCATTTATGGCACAGTTGCATTCCATGGCAGTTTTCCATATACACTTTACCCATATAATATGAACACTACAGAGAACAGAATTTTCTAGAGAATCTTCATCCAATTAAATATCCAGGAGACAAAATACTTGAAGATATTTGGTTACGGTATTTCAATGTTTCCCAGAAGATATAAATTTAGGGTTATCTTTACAAGCTATTCTTCACAACACACATTCTCATAAACTGTACAGAGAATGAACATTTTACAGACCTGGACATTATGGGTATTGACCCATTCTCCACGAGTTCACATTGCAGTTGACATGATGTCTCAGGCACTTAATCAGATGCATGTCTCACTGAATAAAAATTCCCCCATACAGAGCAGTGAAGGAATTTATTATAGAAACAAGGAAAATGTAACATATATATATTGCTTGTGTGTATATATATATTATATATTTTAAAGACAAATAAGACATACGTCCATAGTCCAACCTCTCAGCAATACCCACATTCCTGCCTAACTGTGAGAGTGGCAAAAAAAAACAAAGCAGTAAAAGGGGAAAAAATTCCTTCCTGACTCCAGGGGAAGTTGGATCAACTGTACTTTATATATCCAATACCAGTAACTTGCAACATTCCTTGTTTTTTCTTTTCAAAATATCTAATGAACCTGCCATAACAACGTCCACTGGAAGACAGTTCCATAGCTTTACAGTTCTCACGTGAAAAACCCTTTCCCAACTTAAGGGATGTCCCGTGTCCTTTGACATGTTCTATTGGTAAACAATGCCCAGATAGTTTACTGTATGGCAAGTTAATGATTTATAACCAGTAATCATATCCCCACGCAAGCGCGCCTTTTCTCCAGCATACATAATTATAACTTTTCAAGTCCTCTTCATTCAAGCTCCTCCAATCCCCTTATTAATTTAGTTGCCCTTCTTGTACCTTTCCATTTCAAAGATGTAATTTTTGTACACAGGATTCCAAAATTGCACTGCATATTCCAAATGAGGCCTACCAATGCTTTGTAAAGAGGGAGAATTACATTTTCCTCCCTTGAATCCATACTCTCTTTATACAGTTATTGCCTCGTGGCACTGCTTGCTACATTTAAGTTTGTTATACAACCAAACATATATATATAGCATCTAGATTGAATTGTTTTTCAGTAAAAAGTTAGTAACATCATCAAAACTTTTCTTTCCATCACCTAACTTGGTTTCTTTATAGTGGCTACACTGCACATATGAGCTGATTAGCTACATTATTAACAACTAATGTCGCTGTCACATCTTTCAGTAATTCCTTTTAGTCTGAACATCTGTCCAAACAAAACACTGTATGGCTATAAATTATGGATAACCAACCTTCAGCTCTCAACCATGCTGGACAAAACCACTCTATAAATGATGTAAAAACATGTAAGAGCAGACATCCTGCTGTGAGAGTCAGAGCTGTAGGTTTGACATCCCTGCTATGAGCAGTTTAGCTGTAGGTTGGATAGCCCTGCAATGAGAAGTCAGAGCTAGTTGGACATCCCTGCTATGAGAAGTTAGAGCTGTAGTTGGACATCCCTGCTATGAGAAGTTAAGCTGTAGGTTGGATAACCCGCTATGAGAAGTTAAGCTGTAGGTTGGACTTTCCTGCTATGAGAAGTCAGAGCTTTAGTTGGACATCCCTGCTATGAGAGTTAAAGCTGTAGGTGGACTTTCCTGCTATAAGAAGTCAGAGCTGTGGTGGACATCCCTGCTATGAGAAGTTATATCTGTAGGTTGACATCCTGCTATGAAGTTATACCTGTGTGGACATCCCTATAAGAGTTATACCTGTAGGTTGGACATGCCTGCTATGAGAAGTTATACTTGTAGGTTGGATATCCCTCTATGAGAAGTTATACCTGTAGGTTGGATATCCCGCAATGAGAAGTTATACCTGTAGGTTGGAAATCCCTGCTATGAGAAGTTAGAGCTGTAGTTTGGATATCCCTGCTATGAGAGTTATAACCTGTAGGTTGGCCATCCTGCTATGAGAATTACCTTATGGATATCCTGCTAATGAGAAGTTATACCTGTAGGTTGGATATCCCTGCTATGAGAAGTTATAACCTGTAGGCGGTTGGATATCACTTGCTATGAGAAGTTATACCGTGTAGGTTGGATATCCCTGCTATGAGAAGTTATACCTGTAGGTTGATATCCCTGCTATGAGAAGTTATACCTGTAGGTTGGATATCCCTGCTATGAGAAGTTATAACCTGTAGGTTGGAATCCTGCTATGAGAAGTTATACCTGTAGGTTGGACATCCCTGCATGAGAAGTTATACCTGTAGGTTGGACATCCCTGCTATGAGAAGTTAGAGTGTAGGTTGGAATCCCTGCTATGAGAAGTTATACCTGTAGGTTGGACATCCTCTATGAGAAGTTATCTGTAGGTTGGACATCCTGCTATGAGAGTTATCCTGTAGGTTGGACATCCCTGCTATGAGAATTTATACCTGTAGGTTGGATTCCCTGAATGAGAAGTTATACCTGTAGGTTGGAACCATCCCTGCTTCAAATGAGAAGTTATACCTGTAGGTTGGACATCCCTGCTATGAGAAGTTAGAGCTGTAGGTTGGATATCCCTGCTATGAGAAGTTATACCTGTAGGTGGACATCCCTGCTATGAGAAGTTTACCTGAGGGTGGACATCCTGCTATGAGAAGTTTCCTGTAGGTTGGCTCTGTATGAGAGTTATACCTGTAGGTTGGACATCCGCTATGAGAAGTTATACCTGTAATTGACAATCCTGCTATAAGAATTATTACCTGTAGGTTGGACATCCCTGCTATGAGAAGTTATACCTGTAGGTTGGACATCCGCTATGAGAAGTTATACCTGTAAGTTGGACATCCCTGCTATGAGAAGTTATACCTGTAAGTGGTATCCCTGCTATGAGAAGTTATACCGTAAGTTGGATATCCCTGCTATGAGAAGTTATACCTGTAGGTTGGATTCCCTGCTATGAGAAGTTATACCTGTAGGTTGGATATCCCTGCAATGAGAAGTTATCCTAGTAGGTTGACACCCCTGCTATGAGAAGTTGAGCTGTAGGTTGGATATCCCTGCTATGAGAAAGTTATACCTGTAGTTGGATATCCCTGCTATGAGAAGTTTACCTGTAGGTTGGACTCCCTGCTATGAGAAGTTAACCTGTAGGTTGGACATCCCTGCTATGAGAGTTACCTGTAGGTTGGACACCCTGCTATGAGAAGTTATACCTGTAGTTGGATATCCCTGCAAATGAGAAGTTATACCTGTAGGTTGGACATCCCTGCAATGAGAAGTTATACCTGTAGGTTGGACATCCTGCTATGAGAAGTTAGAGCTGTAGGGTTGGATATCCCTGCTATGAGAAGTTATAAACCTGTAGGTTGGACTCCCTGCTATGAGAAGTTATACCTGTAGGTTGGACATCCCTGCAATGAGAAGTTATACCTGTGTTAGACTATGAGAAATCAGTGATTGCATTGAGTTTTTGGAAAATAGATTTATATCTTTATAGGGATTGCATTGAGTTTTTAGAAGAATAAAGAGAGGTGGGAGTATTACATATAAGAAAGGTGTATATGTATGTGTGTACTATCTCACTATTTACCATTTAAATGACATCTATACATGTTAGTATAGCACTGACTTATATTAGGTACAAGACAAAATATAACACTTATACTAAAAATATGTTAACTACTTGCAGAGCTGAGATCCTATTTTAAAATATGGATATTAAAAATGGGAGGTTAAACCCCACCCCTGTGACTGCTAAGGGGGTCTCCATTGTGGATACTGAAAGGAAGTAGTAATGTCAGTATAATATCCAATGATGTACTGTTTATAAACCATGTGACAGTCTTAGCCATCAAAAAAAAAACTGTCTGTATACTACACAGGAAGTGATGTGTATGTAGGAAAGAGGGTATAAGAATGATACTTTGCATATTTCTCTATAGATAGTATAGTAATAATAAAATCCCTTTATTACGCTTATCACAGGGGAAACAATTAAAACAAGATATCACACGGATCAAATGCTACAAGGCAGTGCACAGTGTCATAGTATAGCAGCTATACATAAACAATAAAGTGCTATTTATATATGCTGTTATTAAGCAATAGGGTAAGTTTAAAATTCAAAATAGTAATACTACAAGACTGATGGCACATTATCTCCAGTGTACAGTGTGCAAAAGAACACATTTAACACCAGTAAGACACATTATATACTTATCCCTTTCTCTTTTAGTGTTACACAGCATTACACAGAGTCTAGTGATGTAGGGCTCAAGAGCTAAAGAAGTGCACGGCGCGAACATTAGATGCAGAGCTGGCTCCGCTGACGCGTTTCGCCTGCCATCAGGGCTTATCAAAGGGCGGCACGGTTTTACAGTTAGCCAGGGCGGCTATATAGGCCACCCTCCTTTCCGATTTGTGAACTTGTGCGTAAAGGTACGCGTCATGGACGTCATTTAAGTGACATCACTCAAATATATATTCCAGGGACATATTCCAAACGATTCTTGTACAAGTCATTCTGAATGAGATGAGAAAGCCATTCGGATGACAGTAAACGGTTCTAAGAACTACATTTCAACAAGTCCCAGTTGATCTAAATTGAATATTAGCATTACCCGTGACTGATGATGAATATTACAAGATATACCGTGACCTGGATGTGAATATTACAGTATATCCCGTGACCCTGATGGATGAATATTACAGATATACCGTGACCTGGGATGAATGAATAACAGATATACCGTGACCTGGATGAATGAAATATCACAGATATACGATGACCAGTAGGATGAATATTACAGATATACCGGATACCTTTGGAATTATGAATATACAGATATACCGTGACCCCAACCTGGATAATGAATATTCAGATAACGTCTGATGAATAATATTACATTATACCGTGACCTGGATGAATAAATATTACAATATACCCATGACCGGGATGAATGAATATTACAGATACTATCATGACCGGATGAATGAATATTACAGATAGTACCGTGACCTTGGATGAATGAATATTACAGATGAGTTGACCGTGACTGGATGGCAGTGAAATTACAGAATTACCGTGACCTGGATGAGATATTACAATATAATCCGTGACTGGATGGATGAATATTACGATATACCGTGACCTGGATGAATGGAAATATTACGATATAAATCTGATCTGTATAATATAATAAAGATTGGATTTATCACTTTGTACTGTCAAATAGAAATATGGGAATCTGTCTCTATCACTGAGAGAAGGGTCAGTAGCTCTATAGCTGATCTGTACAATATAATAAAGATTGGATTTATCCCTTTGTACTGTCAGATAGAAACATGGTGTTTATCCACTGGAGAGAAGGGTCAGTAGCTCCATAATGATCTGTATAATATAATAAAGATTGGATTTTATCACTTTGTACTGTCCGATAGAAATATGGGAAGTGTCTCATCACTGAGAGAAGGGTCAGTAGCTCCATACTGATCTGTATAATATAATAAAGATTGGATTATCACTTTGACTGTATGATAGAAATATGGGATGTGTCTCTATCACTGAGAGAAGGGTCAGTAGCTCCATAGCTGATCTGTTATAATATAATAAAGATTGGATTATCACTTTGTACTGTCCGATAGAAATATGAGGTGTGTCTCTATCACTGAGAGAAGGGTCAGTAGCTCCATAGCTGATCTGTATAATATTATATAGAAGATTGGATTTACACTTTGTACTGTCCGATAGAAATATGGATGTGTCTCTATCACTGAGAGAAGGGATCAGTAGCTCCATAACTGATCTGTATAATATAATAAAGATTGGATTTATCACTTGTACTGTCCGATAGAAATAGGGAATGTGTACCTATCACTGAGAGAAGGGTCAGTAGCTCCATAACTGATCTGTATATATAATAAAGTTGGATTTACACTTTGTACTGTATGATAGAAATATGGGAATGTGTATCACTGAGAGAAGGGTCAGTAGCTCCAAACTGATCGTATAATATAATAAAGATTGGATTTATCACTTTGTACTGTCCGATAGAAATATGGAATGTGTCTCTATCACTGAGAGAAGGGTCAGTAGCTCCATACTGATCTGTATAATATAATAAAGATTGGATTTATCCTTTGTACTGTCCGATAGAAATATGGGAATGTGTCTCTATCACTGAGAGAAGGGTCAGTAGCTCCATAACTGATCTGTATAATATAATAAGATTGGATTTATCACTTTGTACTGTATGATAGAAATATGGGAATGTGTCTCTATCAATGAGAGAAGGTCAGTAGCTCCATAGCTGATCTTGTATAATATAATAAAGATTGGATTTATCACTTTGTACTGTCCGATAGAATATGGGAATGGTCTCTATCACTGAGAGAGAGGGTCAGTAGCTCCATACTGATCTGTATAATTAATAAAGATTGGATTATACACTTTGTACTGTCCGATAGAAATATGGGAATGTGTCTCTATCACTGAGAGAAGGGTCAGTAGCTCAAGCTCCATAGTGATCTGTATAATATAAATATAGATTGGATTTATCTCTTTGTACTGGTCCGATAGAAATATGGGAATGTGGCTCTATCACTGAGAGAAGGTCAGTAGCTCCAATAACTGATCTTATAATATAATAAAGATTGGATTTATCACTTGTGTACTGTCCGATAGAAATATGGGAATGTGTCTCTATCACTGAGAGAAGGGTCAGTAGCTCCATAACTGATCTGTATATATAATAAAGATTGGATTTATCACTTTGTACTGTATGATAGAAAATGGGAATGTGTCTCTATCACTGAGAGAAGGGTCAGTAGCTCCATAACTGATCTGTATAATATAATAAAGATTGGATTTATCACTTTTATTATCCGATAGAAATATGGGAATGTGTCTCTATCACTAAGAGAAGGGTCAGTAGCTCCATGCTGATTGTATAAAATAATAAGATTGGATTATCACTTTTGTACTGTCCGATAGAAATATGGGAATGTGTCTCTATCACTGAGAGAAGGGTCAGTAGACTTCCAGAACTGATCTGTATATATAATAAAGATTGGATTTATCACTTGTATGTATGATAGATAAATATTGGAATGGGTCTCTATCACTGAGAGAAGAGTCAGTAGCTCCATAGCTGATCTGTATAATATAATAAAGATTGGATTTATCCACTTTGTACTGTCCGATAGAAATATGGGAATGTTGTCTCATCACTGAGAGAAGGGTCAGTAGTCCATAACTGATCTGTATAATATAATAAAGATTGGATTTATCACTTTGTTACTGTTCGATAGAAATATGGGAATGTGTCTCTATAACTGAGAGAAGGGTCAGTAGCTCCATAGCTGATCTGTATAATATAATATAGATTGGATTTATCACTTTGTACTGTCCGATAGAAATTTGGGAATGTGTCTCTATCATGAGAGAAGGATCAGTAGCTCCATAACTGATCTGTAATAATATAATAAAGATGGATTTATCACTTTGTACTGTCCGATAGAAATATGGGAATGTGTCTCTATCATGAGAGAAGGGTCAGTAGCTCCATAGCTGATCTGTATAATATAATAAAGATTGGGATTTATCACTTTGTACTGTCCGATAGAAATATGGGAATGTGTTCTCTATCACTGAGAGAAGGGTCAGTAGCATCCATAGCTGATCTGTATAATATAATAAAGATTGGATTATCACTTTGTACTGTCCGATAGAAATATGGGAAGTGTCTTCTATCACTGAGAGAAGGGTCAGTAGCTCCATAGCTGATCTGTATATATAATAAAGATTGGATTTATCACTTTGTACTGTCCGATAGAAATATGGGAATGGTCTCTATCACTGAGAGAAGGGTCAGTAGCTCCATAACTAATCTGTAATAAATAATAAAGATTGGATTTATCACTTTGTACTGTCCGATGATAGAAATATGGGAAGTGTCTCTATCACTGAGAGAAGGGTCAGTAGCTCCATAGCTGATCTGTATAATATAATAAAGATTGGATTTATCACTTTGTACGTCCGATAGAAATATGGGAATGTGTCTCTATCACTGAGAGAAGAGGTCGTAGTAGCTCCATAGCTGATCTGTATAATATAATAAAGATGGGTTTATCACTTTGTACTGTCCGATAGAAATATGGGAATGTGTCTCTATCACTGAGAGAAGGGTCAGTAGCTCCATAGCTGACCTGTATAATATAATAAAGATTGGATTATCCCTTTGTACTGTCCGATAGAAAATATGGGAATGTGTCTCTATCACTGAGAGAAGGGTCAGTAGCTCCATAGCTGATCTGTATAATATAATAAAGATTGGGATTTATCACTTTGTACTGTATAATAGAAATATGGGAATGTGTTCTCTATCACTGAGAGAATGGTCAGTAGCTCCAAGCTGATCTGTTGATCATAATATAATAAAGATTGGATTTATCACTTTGTACTGTCCGATGGAAATATGGGAACGTGTCTCTATCACTGAGAGAAGGGTCAGTAGCTCCATAACTGATCTGTATAATATAATAAAGATTGGATTTATCACTTTG
The DNA here is from genome assembly GCA_019447015.1 of Hymenochirus boettgeri. NCBI lineage: Eukaryota > Metazoa > Chordata > Amphibia > Anura > Pipidae > Hymenochirus > Hymenochirus boettgeri. The sequence goes on along the minus strand of JAACNH010000518.1, from coordinate 58,587 downwards.
TAATGTCTGATAGAAATATGGGAATGTGTCTCATCACTGAGAGAAGGGTCAGTAAGTCCATAACTGATCTGTATAATATAATAAAGATTGGATTTATCACTTGTACTGTATGATAGAAATAGGGAATGTGTTCTATCACTGAGAGAGGGTCAGTAGCTCCATAACGATCTGTATAATATAATAAAGATTGGATTTAGCACTTTGTACTGTATGATAGAAATATGGGAATGTGTCTCTATCACTGAGGAGAATGTCAGTAGCGTCCAATAGCTGATCTGTATAATATAATAAAGATGGATTTAGCACTTGTATGTCTGATAGAATATGGGAATGTGTCTCTATCACTGAGAGAAGGTCAGGTAGCTCCTAGCTGATCTGTTATAATATAATAAAGATGGATTTAGCACTTTGTACTGTTGATAGAAATATGGGAATGTGTCTCTATCACTGAGAGAAGGGTCAGTAGTAGCTCCATAACTGTTATGTATATATAATAAAGATTGGAATTTATCACTTTGTACTGTCGATAGAAATATGGGAATGTGTCTCTATCATGAGAGAAGGGTCAGTAGCTCCATAACTGATCTGTATAATATAATAAAGATTGGATTTATCACTTTGTAGTGTCCGATAGAAAATATGGGAATGTGTTCATCACTGAGAGAAGGGTCAGTAGCTCCATAGCTGATCTGTATAATATAATAAGATTGGATTTATCACTTTGTACTGTCCGATAGAAAATATGGGAATGTGTCTCTATCACTGAGAGAAGGATCAGTAGCCCCATAGTGATCTGTATAATATAATAAAGATTGGGTTTATCACTTTGTAATGTCCGATAGAAATATGGGAATGTGTCTCTATCACTGAGAGAAGGGTCAGTAGCTCCATAGCTGACCTGTATAATATAATAAAGATGGATTATCCCTTTGTACTGTCCGATAGAAATATGGGAAGTGTCTCTATCACTGAGAGAAGGGTCAGTAGCTCCATAGCTGATCTGTATAATATAATAAAGATTGGATTTATCACTTTGTACTGTATATAGAAATATGGGAATGTGTCTCTATCACTGAGAGAATGGTCAGTAGCTCCATAGAGGATCGGTATAATATAATAAAGATTGGATTTATCACTTTGTACTGTCCGATGGAAATATGGGAACGTGTCTCTATCACTGAGAGAAGGGTCGTAGTAGCTCCATAACTGATCTGTATATATAATAAAGATTGGATTTATCACTTTGTAATGTCTGATAGAAATATGGGAATGTGTCTCTATCACTGAGAGAAGGGTCAGTAGCTCCATAACTGATCTGTATAATATAATAAAGATTGGATTTATCACTTTGTACTGTATGATAGAAATATGGGAAGTGTTTTCTATCACTGAGAGAAGGGTCAGTAGCTCCATAACTGATCTGTATAATATATAAAGATGGATTTAGCACTTTGTATGTATGATAGAAATATGGGAATGTGTCTCTATCACTGAGAGAATGGTCAGTAGTCCATAGCTGATCTGTATAATATAATAAAGATTGGAGATTATGCACTTTGTATGTCTAATAGAATATGGGAATGTGTCTCTTATCACTGAGGAAGGGTCAGTAGCTCCATAGCTGATCTGTATAATATAATAAAGATTGGATTTAGCACTTTGTACTGTCTGATAGAAATATGGGAATGTGTCTCTATCACTGAGAGAAGGGTCAGTTAGCTCCATAACTGTATGTATAATATAATAAAGATTGGATTTACACTTTGTACTGTCCGATAGAAATATGGGAATGTGTCTCTATCACTGAGAGAAGGGTCAGTAGCTCCATAACTGATCTGTATATAATAAAAGATTGGATTTATCACTTTGTAGTTGTCCGATAGAAATATGGGAATGTGTCTCTATCACTGAGAGAAGGGTCAGTAGCTCCATAACTCATATGTATAATATAATAATGATTGGATTTATCACTTTGTACTGTATGATAGAAATATGGGAATGTGTTCTCTATCACTGGAGAGAGAAGGGTCGGTAGCTCCATAGCTGATCTGTATAAATAATAAAGATGGATTTATTTACTTTGTACTGTCCGATAGAAATATGGGAATGTGTCTCTATTACTGAGAGAAGGGTCAGTAGCTCCATAGCTGATCTGGTATAATATAATAAAGATTGGATTTATCACTTTGTACTTCAAATAGAAATATGGGAATGTGTCTCTGTCACTGAGAGAGGGTCAGTAGCTCCATAGCTGATCTGTATAATATAATATTATCCAGATTGGATTTATAGGGTTGGGATAAACTGCAGTTAGGTCCAGAAGCTGACCAGCCCCTGCAAACCATTATATCAAGGCATATATAGCACAACTTAAGATTTATTTTGCCCAATGCCTCGGTTAATAAGTCACTATGTTATAAGAGGCATTTAATAAGAGGCATGCACACTATATGTTTTACAAAAGTTCTGTTTGTTGTATAGGAACATTTATACAATAGTTGTTGTGGAGTCGAGTTGTTGTGGAGAGGAGGGATTATGGAGATGTGTTGTAGAGATGTGTGAGGGTGAGTATGGGAGATGTGTTGTAGATGGATGGTGTTTGATTGGAGATTGTGTTGTATGGAGATGGTTGATTATGGAGATTTGTTGTAGAGATGGATTGATTAATATGGAGATTTGTTGTAGAGATGGTGATTATGGAGATTGTGAAGAGATGGAGGGTTATGGAGATTTTTTGTAGAGATGGTGATTGATGGAGATTTGAGGTAGAGATGGTGATTATGGAGATTGTTGTAGAGATGGTGATTATGGAGATTTGTTGTAGATGTAGAGATGGTATTATGGAGATTTGTTTTGTAGAGATGGTGATTATGGAGATTTGATGTAGAGATGGTGATTATGGAGTTGTTGTAGAGATGGTGATTATGGGAGATTTGTGTAGAGATGTGAGGTTATGGAGATTTGTTGTAGAGATGGTGATTATGGAGATTTGTTGTAGAGATGGTGATTATGGAGAGTTGTTGTAGAGATGGTGATTTATGGAGAATTGTTGAAGAGGATGGTGATTATGGAGAATAGTTGAAGAGATGGTGATTATGGAGAATTGTATGAGATTGAGATGGTGATTGGATGGATGGAGATTGAGATTGTGATTTGTAGAGTGGTGATTGATGGAGAGAGATTTGTTGTGAAGAGATGGAGATTATGGAGATTTTTGTAGAGATGTGATTGTGGAGATTTGTGTTTTGTAGAGATGGTGATTATGGAGATTGTTTGTAGAGATGGTGATTATGGAGATTTGTGTGTAGAGATGGTGATTATGGAGATATGTTTGTAGAGATGGTGATGTGGAGATTGTTTGTAGAGATGGTGATTATGGATATTTGTTGTAGTTTTTTAGAGATGGTGATTATGGAGATTTGTTGTAGAGATGGTGATTATGGAGAATTGTTGAAGAGATGGTGATTATGGATAATTGTTGAAGAGATGGTGATTATGGAGAATTGTTGAAGAGATGCTGATTATGGAGATTTGTTGTAGAGATGGTGATTATGGAGAATTGTTGAAGAGATGGTGATTATGGAGAATTGTTGAAGAGATGGTGATTATGGAGAATTGTTGAAGAGATGGTGATTATGGAGAATTGTTGTAGAGATGGTGATTATGGAGAATTGTTGAAGAGATGGTGATTATGGAGAATTGTTGAAGAGATGGTGATTATGGAGAATTGTTGTAGTGATGGTGATTATGGAAATTTGTTGAAGAGATGGAGATTATGGAGATTTTTTGTAGAGATGGTGATTGTGGAGATTTGTTGTAGAGATGGTGATTATGGAGATTTGTTGTAGAGATGGTGATTATGGAGATTTGTTGTAGAGATGGTGATTATGGAGAGTTGTTGTAGAGATGGTGATTATGGAGATTTGTTGTAGAGATGGTGATGATGGAGAACTGTTGAAGAGATGCGTGATGGGAAGATACTATTTTCTTACCTGTGAATATCCATATAGACTCAGTATCTGGGCTATGGGTAATGTTGTATCTGAGGTGAGATCCCCAATAAATCCAGCAATGTTTCTATTTCCCAAACAGGAGTAATTGGGAACCGGTTCCCTGGTACCTGATAATATCTGGAACACACTGATCACAGACTTTCTAGCATCTCCGCAGGAATCATAAATGTGATATCCCAGAGTCAGGTTGGGTAATAGGGCTGAATTGTTATTGGTTTGTTCAATAGCGAATTGAAAATCCAGAAAGTATTTTGAATGCTCTAGACTAGGTCTGGTAAAATAAATAACAAAACACTATACACTCATCAGATAAATTAAACAGAATAAATTATAGCAATGTATAAATCAATAAAGACACACAGTACATCCATCAACAGTTACAATGTTCTTTATCGAAAACCAAAACACACACCAGGATTTTCTAGATTTCGGTATTGTATTTTACTATATGTCTGCAAAAAACTAATGGATCGATGACCTCACTATTTCTGATTTCCCCCCAAAAATATTATAAGCCTCTTAACTAGAGACAGCTGGAACCGCTAAAATCCATTCCGCCTGCGGATTCGCGGATTTTCGCAAAGAATGGAAAATCCGCGTAAAAACCCATTAAAGTCAATGGGAGAAAAAAATCCGAACAGATCCGCCTAAATATAAGGTAAAACAGCAATGGTAACTTACTGTACATGGCTGTGGGACCTGGGAAATGGTCTGGGGAACACGTACATATACCCAGAACTAAAAAAAAAATAACTTTCCTCACAATCGCACTTTTATTCAAGCTTCCGCATTCTATTTTCGAGCAGCGTTCGATATTTTTCGAAAATTCAAGAATTTTTGAATTTTCTAGGAATTTTTGAGTTATTAAGGAATTTTCGAGTTTTCAAGGAATTTTCCAAAATTTTGTAAAAAATGATACAGTAACTTACTGTAAATGGCTCTGGGACCTCATCTAGTGGCAACAGTGTCTCTATTGTATTTAAAGGAGAACTAAATCCATTTTTTATACTCCAGAATCTGAAAACAACCCCCCTAAAAACACCAATAAGCTATATAATATGACTTCAGTAAAATGTATTAAAATAAATGTAAGCCTGTTAAGAACTGAATCAAGTATTTGTGTGTATGTGCAGTGTCAGACCACACCTCCTGACCTCAGTCACATGCTTCCTTGCTTTATCTGTCCTGTAAAAGGATTGGATAGAGATTATTAATGGGTGTGACCAACTGTAATAAGTTTCTGCCATAGCTAAAGACTGAGCATGGGCAGAACATAATGGTCGTTGACCAGACTGTGTGATATTAGAATGCTGTGATGTTAAGCACAAACTGTATATTATTTAGGTAAATTTCCCAGCGCCCGTATCAAAATGAGAGGTAAGACACCGATTACTGGCTTTATATCAAGGTGTTCTGCCTTCTGGTTCAGTGTTGTTCTGTGGCTTTAGTTGTCCTTTAAGGTCGAATTGATCATTTTAACTTTTGTATGTGTCTGATGAAGGCGGAAGCAATTTCGCCGAAACGTTACGTGGTGTTATACTGATGTAATAAACACCTATTGCGAATAAGACTGGTGTGCACAGCATTTCTTCTCTACATATGTGAGTTTGCCACTCCGCTGGAGCACCCAGCACTGAACTGTGTTATATTATATTGGGAGTGTGCAGGATCCTTTCCTTGCTTAATGATTTGAAAAAACCACAAGCGCAAACGCAGAAAAATCGCTAGCAGTGTGGTCTAGCCCTAACTCCTACACTGTCAGGTCTCCACTAAACTCACTTTAACACACTGACTAAATGGTGCCTGTCTAGCTGCTTTTTATACCCAGGGGGTTGGCACAGGTAAAAATAGCTGCCATTGGTGAAGTTGATACATGAAAATCTTCAAAAATGTTCAAACATGGGTTCGGAAAATCTGAAAAGCCATATTCCGGAAAATCCGCGAGTTCCACGGATTGGCAGATCTCGGAGATCTGCCGTGGAACCAGGTTCGTTTCCACAATCCGGTCCATCTTTAGTTAGTAAGCCAATTAGTATTGGTTATAATAAGATTAGAATCTAATTGTAACCAATTCTGACGAATTGGGAAAAGAATGTGATTGGTTGATATATCAATTAGATTCTCTCTAAAAATTCGGATTGTAACTAATCAGAATTGGTTACAATCAGATTATTTTATAAAGTTCCCCAGACCATTTCCCAGGGTCCTTTACAGCAAGTTACTGTATCATTTTCGCCAAATTTTCGAAAATTCTTTAAAAATTAGAATTTTCAAGAATCTTTGAAATTTCTTGATTTTTCAAAATTTCCCGATTTATCAAAAATCTTTGAACGCAGTTCAGAAAAAATTTGGAAAGCGGAGTTCCAGAAAATCCGCGGCGGATCTGGTTTCGGATCTGCAAATTGGCCATCTCTACTCCTAACCCAAAATATATTTTTTGCCCAAAGAAAGCAATTGAATGTGTTGTCATTACGATAAAGTGACCTACACCTTATAAAGTAAACATGGTGCTTATTGTCATATATTGTATATAGAAGGTAATGAGAAAAATGGATCTCACCTCACACTGGATAGCGCAAGCACACTACCATATGGCTGCTGGAGGTCTGCCAGAAAACCAATTAAATTGATAAAAACAAGAAAAAAACGTTGGAGCTCAATCTCTATGGATTAAAAACCAAAATCTGCAAGGACTATAAAAAGCATTAAAAACAAACAGGGCTATTCAATAAAAGTTCTTATCGTTTAAAATGGTGCTAATGTTGCCCCAACCAATCAGATGTTAGCTTTCAAATGTTAAATAAGATCTGATTGGTTGGGGCAAAATTAGCACCATTTTAAACGATAAGAACTTTTATTGAATAGCTCTGAAAATATATACAGGAGGGGGCCAGAACGCAATCCTGACGTGTTCCATACACAAGCACTTTGTCAAAGGATAAAAGTACACACCCTCTGGGTCCTCATGTATAATGACACTCTGATGACATAATTAATTAGTAAATCCTTAAAGGTACAGTAGTAACATTGCATCACTTATGTCAATATAGACCCAGAGAAAGTTATCTTAAAAGTGCTATTATAAAAACACACAGATAGAATAAAGGAAAAATCTATAGATCAATAGAAAATAGTTAATAGAAGTATATAAAATGATAATACCATATATTATTAAGATATTGCCTTCAGTTGAATGTCATTTTTAAATTCTAAACATTGATATTCTGAACCTCACATACAAGTCCTGCTTGCTAAGTGATTCTGAGCGATTTCTTTTTAAAGGGGTTACTCTGTTTTAAAGGGGTTTGTCTGTTTCTCAGGGGAGCATTAAGAAACAGAAGTGTTTATTAACGGTGGTTTGCAGTCTGAGTGATTGTACTAACCTAGCACTGTTTTATTTCTGGGAGTCTGAGTAAGTAAATAAATTCACTTTTGCTTTTTTTTACTGCTTACTACAGGAATAAGATGGTGGGATTGTTTAAGTAAACTTAAAGGTTCCTACACACGTCCAATTAGGCACCGAGCCCCGACCCCCAACGCCAATACATTCGCGTGACGATCGGGGGAATGTATCACTTAGAAATGTAGATTGGGTAATCTGTCGCCCAGACTCTACATGCTGAACAACGTGTTGCCTGCCTGGTGCTAGGGTTCGACATGGTGGATCGTGTAGACAGATAGTTGGATGGGGCCAATTATTCATGTTGCTGCAAATGACCAAGTTATAGGAGGAGGTGAGGTCCTAAAAAATAATTTCTGGGATTTAGGTGGCAATTTAAAAGTAAGGACCTCAAGGGTAGTGTATTCAGAAATACTACCGCAGCCACGTGACTACGCTAGGGAGGCAATAGAAGCTTAGAAGTTTTAATGCATGGCTAAGAGGGTGGTGTAAGGAGATGGGGTTTGGGTTTTTAGAGAACTGGGCTGAGTTTTCTGTTGGCTACAGGCTCTTTAGTAGAGACGGATTCACCTCAATGGTGATGGGGCAGCTGTTTTGGAGGAGACGTTGGCTAGGGGGTTGGAGATTTTAAACCAGGTATGGGGGGGAGGGTACGTTGGAATACACAGGTGTAGATAGAAGGGATAGGGATAAGGGGGCTAATAAGATAATAGAGGTAGGAGATGAGGAAGGGGGAGCATAGAGGATAAGGAGGCATGTACATTCAAGTATTTAGCCACCTGTGGTTGTGGCCTGCAATATATCGGCATGACCAAACATAAACTCAGGGACAGAATTGGTGGGCTTGCTTGGCCAATTTGGATACTGATCCACCCTAGCCGTACACACAGAAGACTGTGGTTTAACTAATTTAACTAACAACTCTTTTCCCAAGGCATAGAACATTTTAAAGGTGAACTGTGGTCCAAAAATGACAATGACTTTAGGTAAATTGATAGGAATTGCTTTCCTGAGAATTTTTGCAATTTATTTTCATTGTTTATTTTACATAGTTTTGAAGATATTTACATTTTTGTGCGTGATATGGCAGCAGCATCACCAGGTCCCCTGCACTTCCTGCTTCCTGCTCTGAAACCATGTCAGTGGATGACAGTCAATCTGCCCTATGTCTCCTCCTCCTCTTGCAGCCCCCCTGGTCCCTCCCACTCATAGACCCCATGGCCCCTCCATTTGCAGGTCCCCCTTGGCCTGTTCACTTACAGCCCCATGTGGCCCCATCCACTTGCAGTGCTTTCTCCCAGCCCACTCTATGTTCCTGTAGCCCCGCGCATCCAGGGTGCTTTAGCCCCGCCCAGTCACAGGTGCCATGGGTCACTCAGACCCCCCTACAGAAAACTATGTGAAAACAGCCTTTTCAGGCACAGTGAGAACTCTGCCTGAAAAGGCTGTTTTCACATAGTGGTAGAGAAGGGCTGTAGATTCCCTTACCTTCTCTGTGGGGATCTTAACACAGCAGTGAGGGGGAGGGACTTCCTGTTTCCCTCACTGAAGTCTGAGGCAGTGCTCGCTGGCGGCGAGGTGGAGGAGAAGCCTCAGGAATGTCACATGTCAGCCTCCCACCCATTAACTTTCTGGTCAGTCATTTCTGTATATCTTGGGCTGTGAAGCAGGTAGAGAGGTGGTTGATGGCTCATTTTAAAGGTAGGAAACTGGCCTTTCATTTAAACTTAACTTGTTAGGAGATCACAGTTCCCCTTTAAATGTGGAATTAGAGGGGATGACTGGAAGAGACTGCTGTCCAAAAGAGAAATGTGATGGATCATGCAGATGAGACTAAGGCGCCACCTGGCATGAATAGATCATTGGAAGTGTCGTGTTTCATCTGACATTCCCTTCACGTATGCCATCTTTAGGTTTCTGGTCCCACTTTTATTCCCCCTTTTTAATACATTGAAACTAGTGTCCCTTATTTCCCAGTTGTCTGTTATCTATTTCAATATCAGGGTTAGGTTTTGTGTTGGGTTTTTAACTCTTTCAGGGTTATTTAATAAAAGTTCTTATCGTTTAAAATGGTGCTAATTTTGCCCCAACCAATCAGATCTTATGTAACATTTGAAAGCTAACATCTGATTGGTTGGGGCAAAATTAGCACCATTTTAAATGATAAGAACTTTTATTAAATAACCCTGTTTATTAGAGATGTCCGAACTCCGCAAAATCTGGTTTGCTCGAGGATCCGCGAATTTTCAAAAAATTCGAAAATCCGCGAGCGGACCCATTAAAACCTATCAAAATGAGGATTCTGAAAAAACGAGGATTCTTCGAAAATATGGACCCAAACGTATTTTCCTGTATTATTCGAAAATATGAGAAATCCTCGTAATTTCGAAAATTTTCGAAAACGCGGTTCGGAAAAGTTCGGAAGGTGGAAAACCGGAGAATCTGTGATATCCGCCGTTCGCGAACGAAGTAAATCCGCCGCAGATCCGGGTTCGGATCCGCGAACTGGGCCATCACTACTGTGTATGTGTTAATCGTGTTTGTGTATTAATTTTTGATAAAATTCAATATTAACAGATGAGTTTTATATTCTGATTATTGAGCAGAATATTAATATGTATATATTGTTTGGGGTTTAAATATAATGAAATTCAACTAAATGCAATATCTTAATTATATATATATATAAATATATTCTAATTATAATTGCTGTTTTTAGATAACTTTCTCTGGGTCTTTTTTTTTAAATAAGTGATATAATGTTAACACTGTACCTTTAAGGATTTACTAACTAATTAATGATGTCATCAGAGTGTCATTATAAATTAGAGTGCGTACTTTTACCCTTGGACAAAGTGTTTGTGCACAAAATGTGTCAGGGTTGCCTGCTGGCCCTCATTTTGGGTTTAATGCATACTGATAAAGCGCTGGTTTTTTTAACACTTGCAGCTTTTGGTTTTTGATGCAGAGGGATTGAGCTCCCACGTTTTTTTTCTTGTTTTCATCCATTTTAATGGTGCTTATTGTAACAATGAAATCTTCTTATAACACACAGAGCCATGCTTTTATTGTCTATGGGGGAGCCAAGAGCCATGCTTTTATTGTCTATTCTTGGCTCCCCCTAGACATAAACATGCTCTTGGCTCCCCCATAGACATTACAAGCGCTGGCTCTTGGCTCCCCCATAGACAATAAAAGCATGGCTCTTGGCTCCCCATAGACAATAAAAGCATGGCTCTTGGCTCCCCATAGACATAAAGCATCTCTTGCTCCCCCATGACAATAAAGCATGGCTCTTGGCTCCCCTATAACAATAAAAGCTGGTCGCTTTGCTCCCCCATAGACATAAAAAAAGCATGGCTCTTGGCTCCCCCATAGACATAAAGCATGGCTCTTGCTCCCCTATAACAATAAACGCATGGCTCTTGGCTCCCCCATAGACAATAACGCATGGCTCTTGGCTCCCCCATAGACAATAAAAGCATGGCTCTTGGCTCCCTATAGACAATAAACGCATGGCTCTTGGCTCCCCATAGACATAACGCATGCCCTTGGCTCCCCCATAGACAAAAGCATGGCTCTTGGCTCCCCTAATACAATAAAAGCATGGCTCTTGGCTCCCCTATAGACAATAAAGCATGGCTCTTGGCTCCCCATAGACAATAAAAGCATGGCTCTTGGCTCCCCCATAGACAATAACCATGGCTCTTGGCTCCCCCATAGACAATAAAAGAATGGCTCTTGGCTCCCCCATAGACAATAAACACATGGCTCTTGCTCTCCCCCATAGACAATAAAAGCATGGCTCTTGCCTCCCCATAGACAATAAACACTGCTCTTGGCTCCCCCTAGACAATAAAAGCATGGCTCTTGGCTCCCCATAGACAATAAAACACATGGCTCTTGGCCCCCCATAGACAATAAAGCATGGCTCTTGGCTCCCCCATAGACAAAAAAGCATGCTCTTGGCTCCCCCATGACAATAAACGCATGGCTCTTGGCTCCCCCATGACATAAAACATGGCTCTTGGCTCCCCATAGACAATAAAAGCATGGCTCTTGGCTCCCCCATAGACAATAAAAGCATGGCTCTTGGCTCCCCCATAGACAATAAACATGGCTCTGGCTCCCCCATAGACAATAAAAGCATGGTCTTGTCCTCCCCCATAGACAATAAAAGCATGGCTCTTGGCTCCCCCATAGACAATAAAAGCATGGCTCTTGGCTCCCCATAGACATAAAACATGGCTCTTGTCTCCCCCATAGACATAAAAGCAGGCTCTTGGCTCCCCCATACCAATAAAAGCATGGCTCTTGGCTCCCCCATAGACAATAAAAGCATGGCTTTTGCTCCCCTAAGACAATAAAAGCATGGCTCTTGGCTCCCCCATAGACAATAAAGCATGGCTCTTGGCTCCCCACATAGACAATAAAAGCATGGCTCTTGGCTCCCCCATAGACAATAAAAGAATGGCTCTGGTGCTCCCCCATAGACAATAAAAGCATGGCTCTTGGCTCCCCCAAAGACAATAAAAGCATGGCTCTGTGTGTTATAAGAAGATTTCATTGTTACAATAAGCACCATTAAAATGGATGAAAACAAGAAAAAAAAACGTGGGAGCTCAATCCCCTGCATCAAAAACCAAAAGCTGCAGTGTTAAAAAAACCAGCGCTTTATCAGTATGCATTAACCCAAAATGAGGGCCAGCAGGCAACCCTGACACATTTTGTGCACAACACTTTGTCCAAGGGTAAAAGTACGCACTCTAATTTATAATGACACTCTGATGACATCATTAATTAGTTAGTAAATCCTTAAAGGTACAGTGTTCATTATATCATTTTTAAAAAAAAAGACCCAGAGAAAGTTATCTAAAAACAGCAATTATAATTAGATAATTTTATATATATAATAATTGATATTGCATTTAGTTGAATTTCATTATATTTAAACCCCAAACAATATATACATATTAATATTCTGCTCAATAATCAGAATATAAAACTCATCTGTTAATATTGAATTTATCAAAAATTAAACACAAAACACGATTAACACATACACAGTAGTGATGGCCCAGTTCGCGGATCCGAACCCGGATCTGCGGCGGATTTACTTCGTTCGCGAACGCGGGATATCACAGATTCTCCTGGTTCCACTTCCGAACTTTTCCGAACCGCGTTTTCGAAAATTTTCGAAATTACGAGGATTTCTCATATTTTCGAATAATACAGGAAAATACGTTTGGGTCCATATTTTCGAAGAATCCTCGTTTTTTCAGAATCCTCATTGGATAGGTTTTAATGGGTCCGCCGCGGATTTTGAATTTTTTGAAAATTCGCGGATCCTCGAGCAAACCAGATTTTGCGGGTTCGGACATCTCTAATAAACAGGGTTATTTAATAAAAGTTCTTATCATTTAAAATGGTGCTAATTTTGCCCCAACCAATCAGATGTTAGCTTTCAAATGTTACATAAGATCTGATTGGTTGGGGCAAAATTAGCACCATTTTAACGATAAGACTTTTTAATAACCCTGAAAGAGTTAAAAAAACCCAACACAAACCAACCCTGATATTGAAATAGATAACAGACAACTGGGAATAGGGACACTATTTCAATGTATTAAAAAGGGAATAAAGTGGGACCAGAAACCAAAGATGGCATACTTGAAGGGAATGTCAGATGAAACCGACACTTCCAATAGTCTATTCATGCCAGTGGCGCCTTAGTCTATCTGCATGATCCATCACATTTCTCTTTTGGACAGCAGTCCTCTCCAGTTCATCCCCTCTAATTCCAAAACTTTAGGGCGTGATCTCCTACAAATTAGTTTAATGAAAGCCTTTACCTACCTTTAAAGAGCCATCAACCACCTCCTCTCACACCCAATATACAGAATACTGACCAAGTTAATGGGTGGGAGCTGACATGTGACTCCTGAGGCTTCTCCTCCACCTCGCCGCCAGCGAGCACTGCCTCAGACTTCAGTGAGGGAAACAGGAAGTCCCTCCCCCTCACGCTGTGTTAGATCCCCCACAGAAGGTAAGGGAATCTCAGCCCTTCTCTACCACTATGTGAAAACACCTTTTCAGCAGAGTTCTCACTGTGCCTGAAAAGGCGTTTCACATAGTTTTCTGTAGGGGGGTCTGAGTGACCCATGGCACCTGTGACTGGGCGGGGCTAAAGCACCCTGGATGCCGGGCTACAGGAACAGAGTGGGCTGGGAGAAAGCACTGCAAGTGGATGGGGCCACATGGGGCTGTAAGTGAACAGGCCAAGGGGGACCTGCAAATGGAGGGGCCATGGGTCTATGAGTGGGAGGGACCAGGGGCTGCAAGAGGAGGAGGAGACATAGGGCAGATTGACTGTCATCCACTGACATGGTTTCAGAGCAGGAAGCAGGAAGTGCAGGGGACCTGGTGATGCTGCTGCCATATCACAGCACAAAAATGTAAATATCTTCAAAACTATGTAAAATAAACAATGAAAATAAATTGCAAAAATTCTCAGGAAAGCAATTCCTATCATTTACCTAAAGTCATTGTCATTTTTGGACCACAGTTCACCTTTAAAATGTTCTATGCCTTGGGAAAAGAGTTGTTAGTTAATTAGTTAAACACAGTCTTCTGTGTGTACGGCTAGGGTGGATCAGTATCCAATTGGCCAAGCGCCCACCATTCTGTCCCTGAGTTTATGTTGGTCATGCCGATATATTGCAGGCCACAACCACAGGTGGCTAAATACTTGAATGTACACTGCCTCCTTATCCTCTATGCTCCCCCTTCCATCTCTCTACCTCTATTATCTTATTAGCCCCCTTATCCCTATCCCTTCTATCTACACCTGTTATTCCAACTACCCTCCCCCCCATACCTGTTTTAAAATCTCCAACCCCCTAGCCAACGTCTCCTCCAAAACAGCTGCCCCATCACCATTGAGGTGAATCCGTCTCTACTAAAGAGCCTGTAGCCAACAGAAAACTCAGCCCAGTTCTCTAAAAACCCAACCCCATCTCCTTACACCACCCTCTTAGCCATGCATTAAAACTTCTAAGCTTCTATTGCCTCCCTAGCGTAGTCACGTGGCTGCGGTAGTATTTCTGAAACACTACCCTGAGGTCCTTACTTTTAAATTGCCACCTAACCCCAAATTATTTTTTAGGACCTCACCTCCTCCTATAACTTGGTCATTTGCACAACATGAATATGGCCCCATCCAACTATCTGTCTACACGTCCACCATGTCGAACCCTAGCACCAGGCAGGCAACACGTTGTTCAGCATTTAGAGTCTGGGCGACAGATTACCCAATCTACATTTCTAAGTGATACATCCCCCGATCGTCACGCGAATGTATTGGCGTTGGGGGTCGGGGCTCTGCCTAATTGGACGTGTGTAGGAACCTTTAAGTTTACTTAAACAATCCCACCATCTTATTCCTGTAGTAAGCAGTAAAAAAAGCAAAAGTGAATTTATTTACTTACCTCACTCCCAGAAATAAAACAGTGCTAGGTTGTACATCACTCAGACTGCAAACCACCGTTAAAACACTTCTGTTTCTTAATGCTCCCCTGAGAAACAGACAAACCCCTTAAACAGAGTAACCCCTTTAAAAGAAATCGCTCAGAATCACTAGCAAGCAGGAGCTTGTATGTGAGGTTCGAATATCAATGTTTAGAATTTAAAAATGACATCACAAGGCAATATCTTAATAATATATGTATATCATTTTATATCTTCTATAACTATTTTCTATGATCTATAGATTTTTCCTTTATTCTATCTGTGTGTTTTATAATAGCACTTTTAGATAACTTTCTCTGGGTCTATATTGACATAAGTGATGCATGTTACTACTGTACCTTTTAGGATTACTAATTAATTAGTCATCAGAGTGTCATTATACATGAGGACCCAGAGGGTGTGTACTTTTATCCTTTGACAAAGTGCTTGTGTATGGAACACGTCAGGATTGCGTTCTGGCCCCCTCCTGTATATATTTTCAGAGCTATTCAATAAAGTTCTTATCGTTAAAATGGTGCTAATTTTGCCCCAACCAATCAGATCTTATTTACATTGAAAGCTAACATCTGATTGGTTGGGGCAACATTAGCACCATTTTAAACGATAAAACTTTTATTGATAGCCCTGTTTGTTTTTATATGCTTTTTATAGTCCTTGCAGATTTGTGTTTTTAATCCATAGAGTTTGAGCTCCAACGTTTTTTTCTTGTTTTTCAATTTAATTGTTTTTCTGGCAGACCTCCAGCAGCCATGGTAGTGTGCTTGCGCTACCAGTGTGGGTGATACCATTTTCTCATTACTTCTATACAATTATGACAATAAGCACCATGTTTACTTTTAAGGTGTAGGTCACTTTATCGTAATGACAACACATTCAATTGCTTTCTTCTTGGGCAAAAAATATATTTGGGGGTTAGGAGTAGAGATGGCCAATTTGCAGATCCGAACCAGATCCGCCGCGGATTTTCTGGAACTCCGCTTTCCAAATTTTTCTGAACTGCGTTCAAAGATTTTTGATAAATCGGGAAATTTGAAAAAAATCAAAATTCAAAGATTCTTGAAAATTCTAATTTTTAAAGATTTTCGAAAATTTGGCGAAAATGATACAGTAACTTGCTGTAAGGACCCTGGGAAATGGTCTGGGGAACTTTATAAAATATCTGATTGTAACCTTTCTGATTAGTTACAATCCGAATTTTTAGAGAGATCTAATGATATATCAACCAATCACATTCTTTTCCCAATTCGTCAGAATTGGTTACAATTAGATTCTAATCTTATATAACCAATACTAATTGGCTTACTAACTAAGATGGACCGGATTGTGGAAACGAACCTGGTTCCACGCAGATCTCCAATCTGCCAATCCGTGGAACTGCGGATTTTCCGGAATATGGCTTTTCAGATTTTCCGAACCCATGTTTGAACATTTTTGAAGATTTTCATGTATCACTTCACCAATGGCAGCTATTTTTACCTGTGCCAACCCCCTGGGTAATAAAAAGCAGCTAGACAGGCACCATTTATGCAGTGTGTTAAAGTGAGTTTAGTGGAGACCTGACAGTGTAGGAGTTAGGGCGAGCCACACTGCTAGCGATTTTTTCGCGTTTGCGCTTGTGGTTTTTCAAATCATTAAGCAAGGAAAGGATCCTGCACACTCCCATATATATAACACAGTTCAGTGCTGGGTCTCAGCGGAGTGGCAAACCACATATGTAGAGAAGAAATGCTGTGCACACCAGTTCTATCGCAATAGGTGTTTTTCCATCAGTATAACACCACGTAACGTTTCGGCGAAATTGCTTCCGCCTTCATCAGACACATACAAGTTAAAATGATCAATTCGACCTTAAAGACAACTAAAGCCACAAACACACTGAACCAGAAGGCAGACACCTTGATAAGCCAGTAATCGGTGTCTTACCTCTCATTTTGATACGGGGCGTGGGAAATTTACCTAAATAATATACAGTTGTGCTTAACATCACAGCATTCTAATATCACACGTCTGGTCAACGACCATTATGTTCTGCCCATGCTCAGTCTTTAGCTATGGCAGAAACTTATTACAGTTGGTCACACCCATTAATAATCTCTATCCAATCCTTTACAGACAGATAAGGAAGCATGTGACTGAGTCGGAGGGTGTGGTCTGAACCTGCACATACACAAATACTTGATTCATTTTCTTAACAGGCTTACATTATTTTAATACATTTACTGAAGTCATATTATATAGCTTATTGGTGTTTTTAGGGGGGTTGTTTTCAGATTCTGGAGTAAAAAAATGGATTTAGTTCTCCTTAAATACAATAGAACACTGTTGCCACTAGAGGAGTCCCAGAGCCATTATACAGTAAGTTACTATCATTTTTTACAAATTTTGGAAAATTCCTTGAAAACTCGAAAATTCCTTAATAACTCAAAAATTCCTAGAAATTCAAAAATTCTTGAATTTTCGAAAAATTCGAACGCTGCTCGAAAATAGAATGCGGAAGCTGAATAAATTGCGATTGTGAGGAAAGTTATTTTTTTTTTAGTTCTGGGTTATGTGTGTTCCCCAGACCATTTCCCAGGTCCCACAGCCAGGTACAGTAAGTTACCATTGCTGTTTTTACCTATATTTAGGCGGATCTGTTCGGATTTTTTTCTCCCATTGACTTTAATGGGTTTTTACGCGGATTTTCCATTCTTTGCGAAAATCCGCGAATCCGCAGGCGGAATGGATTTTAGGCGTTTCCAGCTGTCTCTAGTTGAGGGCTTATAATATTTTTGGGGGGAAATCAGAATAGTGATTCATCGATCCATTAGTTTTTTGCAGACATATATTAAATACATACCGAAATCTAGAAAATCCTGGTGTGTGTGTTTTGGTTTTCGTAAAGACACATTGTAACTGTTGATGGATGTACTGTGTGTCTTTATTGATTTATACATTGCTATAATTTATTCTGTTTATTATTTATCTGATGAGTGTATAGTGTTTTGTTTTTATTTTACAGACCTAGTCTAGGAGCATCAAAATACTTTCTGGATTTTCAATTCTCTATTGAACAAACCAATACAATTCAGCCCTATTACCCAACCTGACTCTGGGATATCACATTTATGATTCCTGCGGAGATGCTAGAAAGTCTGTGATCAGTGTGTTCCAGATTTATCAGGTACCAGGGAACCGGTTCCCAATTACTCTCTGTTGGGAAATAGAAACATTGCTGGATTTATTGGGGATCTCACCTCAGATACAACATTACCCATAGCCCAGATACTGAGTCTATATGGATATCACAGGTAGAAAATAGTATCTTCCCATCACGCATCTCTTCACAGTTCTCCATTCACACCATCTACAACAATCTCCATAATCACCATCTCTACAACAAATCTCCATAATCACCATCTCTACAACAAATCTCCATAATCACCATCTCTACAACATATCTCCATAATCACCATCTCTACAACAAATCTCCATAATCACCATCTCTACAACAAATCTCCATAATCACCATCTCTACAACAAATCTCCATAATCACCATCTCTACAACAAATCTCCATAATCACCATCTCTACAACAAATCTCCATAATCCCATCTCTCACAACAAATCTCCATAATCCATCTCTACAACTAAAACTCTCCATAATCACCATCTCTACAACAAATCTCCAATCACCATCTCTACAACAAATCTCCCATAATCACCATCTCTACAACAACTCAATAATCACCATCTCTACAAAAATCTCCATAATCTCCATCTCTTCAACAATTCTCCATAATCACCACATCTCTTCACAACAATTCTCCATATCACCATCTCTTCAACAATTCTCCATAATCACCATCTCTTCAACAATTCTCCATAATCACATCTCTACAACAAATCTCCATAATCAGCATCTCTTCAACAATTCTCCATAATCACCATCTCTTCAACATTATCCATAATCACCATCTCTCACAACAATTCTCCATAATCACCATCTCTACACAATCTCCATAATCACCATCTCAAAACAATCCCATACACCATCTCTACAACAAATCTCCATAACACCATCTCTACAAACAAATCTCCACCACATCACCATCTCTACAAAAAATCTCCATAATCACCTCTCTACAACAAATCTCCATAATCACCATCTCTCCAACAAATCTCCATATCACCATCTCTACAACAAATCTCCACAATCACACATCTCTACAAAAATCTCCATAATCTCCATCTCTTCAACAAATTTCCATAATCACCATCACTACAACAATTCTCCATAATACCATCTCTTCAACATTCTCCATAATCACCATCTCTTCAACATTCTCCATAATCACCATCTCTTCAACAATTCTCCATAATCACCATCTCTACAAAACAAATCTCCATAATCAACATCTCTACAACAAATCTCCATAATCACCATCTCTACACTACAACAATCTCCAAATCACCATCCCATCTCTACAACAAATCTCCATAATCACCATCTCTACAACAAATCTCCATAATCACCATCTCTACATCAAATCTCCATAATCACCATCTCTACAACAAATCTCCATAATAACCATCTCTACAACAAATCTCCATAATCACCATCTCTACAACAAATCTCCATAATCACCATCTCTACATCAAATCTCCATAATCACCATCTCTACAAAAAATCTCCATAACCTCCATCTCTTCAACAAATCTCCATAATCACCATCTCTACAACAAATCTCCATATTAATCACCATCTCTACAACAAATCTCCATAATCACCATCTCTACAACAATTCTCCATAATCACCATCTCTACAACACATCTCCATAATCACCATCTCTACAACACATCTCCATAATCTCCCATCTCCACAACAACTCCACAACAACTATTGTATAATGTTCTATCAACAAACAGAACTTTGGTAAAACATATAGTGTGCATGCCTCTTATAAATGCCTCTTATAAACATAGTGACTTATTAACCCAGAGGCATTGGGCAAAAATAAATCTTAAGTTGTGGCTATATATATGCCTTGAATAAATGGTTTGCAGGCTGGAGTCAGCTTCTGGACCTAACAGTGCAGTTATCCCAACCCTATAAATCCAATCTGGATATATTATATTATACAGATCAGCTATGGAGCTACTGACCCTTCTCTCAGTGACAGAGACACATTCCCATATTTCTATTTGACAGTACAAAGTGATAAATCCAATCTTTATTATATTATACAGATCAGCTAGGAGCTACTGACCCTTCTCTCAGTAAATAGAAACATTCCTCCATATTTCTATCGGACAGTACAAAGTAAATAAATCCATCTTTATTATATTATACAGATCAGCTATGGAGCTACCGACCCTTCTCTCAGTGATAGAGACACATTCCCCATTTCTATCATACAGTACAAAGTGATAAATCCAATCATTATTATATTTCATATGAGTTTATGGAGCTACTGACCCTTCTCTCAGTGATAAGACACTTCCCATATTTCTATCGGACACTACAAAGTGATAAATCCAATCTTTATTATATTATACAGATCAGTTATGGAGCTACTGACCCTTCTCTCAGTGATAGAGACCATTCCCATATTTCTATCGGACAGTACAAAGTATAAATCCAATCTTTATTATATTATCAGGCCGATAGAGGCAAAAAAGGGTGCTGAACACCCCAACAAAAAATTGCCCCCCAGTATACCCTGGCAGCCACAGAACAGACAGAACCAACCAAGGGTCCAGACCCACCTCCAGCACTTAGAAGAGAGTCAAAAGGGTGCAGGAGACCCCATTCTGGCACTTAGGGAAACTGTAGTCTCTCACAACAAAGTGAAGAAACATCACCTAACAGAGCATAATAAACGGGACAGCAAAGATATGAGAATCAGTGATCAGAATTTGAGGTGGTGAAGGTTCTGAATCTGCGGTCACAATACTACTTCCTCCTTCTAATACTGCGGTTGGCACTTGCTCAGTGCAGGAGAAAGCAGAAGAAACCAGGAAGAGACTGAGTTACGTGACTGAAGGAGGCGTGAGAGGGGCCATAGGGGGTTTCAAGGGACTGCAAGGGAAAAAGCGAAAGTGAGACAATGCACAATGGCTCAGAAGACAGCAAAAATATTCAGTCAACTTCGAATTTGAACAGTCTGCAGTTTTTTCCCCAAAACACACCGTAACTTAGAATACCCCCCACAAAACAATATATTCCTAAAATCTACACAACTTCAGCTATGTAACACTTTAGTTTGTCATTCATACCATCAATGGCGTGGGCACAGTTATTCATAGCAGTTTGCACTTTTCTGAAATAAGAAAAAAAAAAAAAATAGAGAATCATCAAACCTCATGGAATGTAAAGAAAAGTTACTAAATATCAATCTCCCACAATGTTCGAATCAAACGGTATGCATATGTGTGGTTACACACGGGGACATGGAAGCGAAAAGACACAAGTGAGACGATGCACAGTAGCCCAATCTACAGCAACTTTTCAGATTTGTCAGACTAAACACCCCTCTATATTAGAAAAAAACCCCAAAACGATATATTCTTGGAATCTACACACCTTCAGCTAGGCAACAGTGTCATTCTTTATGCATATCACCAATGGTGGCATGCGCTGTGTAGAATTTCAAGCTTTTACCAGATTTGCTGGAAAAATTTCAAAAATACTTTCAAAGTAAAAATCATGGCAAATTTTGTCATGTAAAAAAAAACTAGCTAAGTATCAATCTCTCAAATGCCCTAAATCAAACAGTATGCCATATGTATGGTTACACACGCAGACGTGAAGTCATTACTCACAAAGTGAGCCAATGCGCAGTGGCCCAATAACAGCACTTCCCAGATTTGTCAACAACCAACAATATAATAAAAACTATATATTAACTTAAACAACACCTATCACCACGGTGCATTTTTTCATTCATACCTTCATTGGTGTGTGCGCAGATCTTCGTAGAATTTCACACTTTTAGCAGATTTTCTGAAAAAATAAAGAAAAAATAAGTTTCAAAGTAAAAAATCCTGCAAATCCCCCAAGTAATGTAAAAAAAAATAAATTACCAATATCAATCTCCTACATGTTCTGAATCAAATGGTATGCCATATGCGTGGGTGCACACAAAGACATGGCCAACAACCAACTCAAAGGGAAGCATTCACAAGTGCAATTACAAGAAAAAATCTAAGTGCTCTGTAATTTCAAACAGTTTCTCATATTCAAATGAACAGACCCGAAACTTGGAAATGTCCCCCACAATAAAAAATCCCATTAAATATCAATCACCCGTGTCCTGAATCAAACGGTATGCCAATGCATGGGTGCCCACAGACACATGGCCACCGACTAACTCAAATGGGACGCATGCACAAGTGCAATTACAAGTGCTCTGTTATTGACAGCCCTGCCCTTTTTCAAAGGAAACAGTCCCAAAACCTGGAGATACTCCCCACAAACTATATATTTTTGGAATCACACACCTTCAGCTACGTTACTGTGCAAAGATTTCATACTTAAACGAAGATTCCAGATGCAGTAATCCTAGAAATCTGTGTTTTTAGGAGATTTGTGTGAAAAATAAATAAGATGATTCAAAAATTGAATCCTACCTAAACCCACTTGACAAGCAAAAAAAACTACTAAATGTCAATCTCCCCTAGTCCAGAATCAAACGGTATGCCATATGCGTGGATGCAAACAGTCGTGGCCATTAACTAGCTTAAATGGGACCCATGCACAAGTGCAATTACAAGAAAATCAAAGTGCTCTATAATTTGAACAGCCTGCCCTATTTCAAAGGAAACAGTCCCAAAACTTGGAAATATCCTCCCCAAATTATATATTTTTGGAATCTACACACTTCAGCTACGTTACAGTGCCAAGCTATAATATATGCATGTAAATTCCAGGCGCAGTAATCAAAAGAACTTTGCTTTTAGGAGATTTTGTGAAAAATAAAATAAGATGATTCAAATGTGGAAATCTTACCTAAACCCACTTGGCAATCAAAAAAAAACCTCTAAATGTCAATCTCTCACATGTCCTGAATCAACGGTATGCCATATGTGTGGATGCAAACAGAGACGTGGCCACCAACTAGCTCAAATGTGACGCATGCACAAGTGCAATTACAAAAAAAAATCAAGGGCTCTGTAATTTGAACAGCCTGTCCTTTTTCAAAGGGAACAGTCCCGAAACTTGGAAATTCCCCCCACAATCTACAGAGCACACATGTAAGGGAAGACCCCGGTGAATGGGAAAGCCCTGTGACATCAACGGGGTCTCCCTTACCGACGATCCAGGAAACCAGCGTGGAACCGGCAATAAAGAGGGGGCACTAACTTCAGGCACTGCTTTCTCCCAATCCCCCCATTGGATTTTTATGAAACTGAGGGGGGATCGAGGGGACTAGGGGGGCACTTGAAGCTGCCCCCCTGATCGCTCCTAGCACACTGCAATATTTTTTTTTTTTTAAAGAGACAAGTCTGCAGTAAATGTGCACTGCACGGGTGCAAAGTCAAAAATGCTTGGACTCTACGTACGCCCTACAAAGTGAGTTTAAAACCCACGATAACCCGATAATACATTTACAGTGTGGGGATATAGTCACTTTTACTACCAAGATTTATATTTCATTCCCCTGATAGTTTTCTGGATTATTCTGTTGTTTATCTGCCGGACAGGGATAATAAATATAAACTATAATCGTTTACACCGTAATAGAAATCCCAGGAGTCTGTAGCTATAACTGTACAGATCCTGTCTCTGGTCTCTATATAATGAGGTTGGGTTATCCAGTTCCTTACACTGATCTACAGATGAAGGTGAATCCTCTATCCCTGTGTCACTCTGTACCACTGACTGCTGGTAATTTATTATACAGAGAGGAATAATGGAATTAGAACTGTAACTAACCATTTCATTTACGTGACTGTCCTGTGGGTTGGAACATTTGTATATAGATTCAGAATATCAATCGATGTGTCACCTTACAATGATCAGACCAATCATGGAATATGAATATATTCAGGAAGGAGATACAGTGATTGGAGGGATAATGACGGCACATTTACATACAACCAGTATACAAGATTATACTATTTATGACAAACTGTATTGTGCTGAGAAGTTCTATGTGTATGGGGGTAAGTCTGGGTGGGGAGGTTATGGAGATTTTATTACAAGACAGAGACAGAGACAGAGATTTGACAGTTCGAAGGCTGTATGCTGTGTGCAGGCTTGACAGTTGGTTTGTGAGGGAAAAGTCAGGTCAGATGGAAGTGGGAGTGTGTTAAAAGAGGGAAAGGGGGATACTGCTCCTAAACAAAATGTGTGCTGGATTGAAGGCATTCAGCAACACATGCAAATCAGAGTAAGTACTATACATGTATTCTATTATAGATTAAAGATGTAATTTTTCAGATATTGTCGCTTTAACTGTGTATCTAGAACATGTAACTACTGGACCATGGACCATCTAGTCTCCCATTATTACATATTCTAGATTTGTTTACTTGGACAATAAAAGTGATCACTTTCCCTGGTAACATGGTATAATCTTTGTGCTAAACCTTTCACTTTTTTACCCATATATTGTGAAACCTTCTGCTTTCTTGTCTTACTGCTTCCAATCTTTCTCCCCTTCTGTCGATACTTAACTCTGCCGCACGCATTGTCTCGTTCATCACAGAACCATCTCCTAATCAGACCCCCATCATTTACTGCCTCCTCTCGCCTTAACCTTTTTTTATTTTGGCTCCCGTCCTCTGGAATTTATTCCCCTCTCTCTATGTCAAGAAACCCCAATAAACAAGTTTAATCTAACTCTCCTCCATCTCTCTGAGCACAGCACAGCATAGGACTGTTGACACTGCACCAGTTATTATACTATAGCACATATACCCTTTCCTATGTATCTGTATGTTACCCTCCTAAATGATTGCAATCTCTATGGGGCATGTATATTTCAGGATGCACATATTTATTTATATATTTATTTACTGTCCCCTTTGTACGGCTTTTTGTATTCTAATATTGTTCAGCGCTGCATCCCCTAGTGGTGCTATATAAATAAACATATACATACATACAAGCTGATAGCCAATCACATAACAAACCAAAGATCCTCCCTCTCCTTGACACAAAACACATTCAATGCTCCTGTTCTAAAAATGGTTTATTCCTTTACATTTCATGAAAAAAGAAAAGTAATATTTACAGTGTATTTCATAGTTAGCATGGATGTAAAAAAACAGACAGGGAGATTCAATAAAATTTCTTATCATTAAAATTGTGCTAATTTTGCCCTAACCAATCAGATTTTATTTAACACTTGAAAGCTAACATCTGATTGGTTGGGGCAAATATCACCATTTTAACTAAAATAACTATATTAAATCTCCCTGAGAAGTTTACATTTCAGTAAACCCCCAACTTGTAGTCTTGCTGAAAGCATACTTCTAGCCTCTAGCCTAACAGAGATACCATGTGGAATGCTTGTAGAAATGTTATCTTTTTCTAGGAACATAATTAAAACAGTTTAGCTGGTCTGTTGGATGGATTTGCAATCTCTGTGATAGAAGGAGGATGCTCTTGACTACTGTTTGGTATTTCTCCAGGTGAAGGCGTGTTTGCCATCTGGTGAATGGGATTTTCTCCATCTCCTTTACAGAGTTGTCAAACACTGTGAATTGTTATGCGGTGTGATGTGTTTGATACACAGACATCACTATATATTAAATGGATATTGAGAGAATTCAGGCTTTGAAATTCCCTTTTCAGTAATATGCAAATAGGAGCAAAGACTGTGAATTTACCATGTTTCCATGGAAGCTCTTAGGAATGCTATATCTTTAAAAGACTTTAATAGCATTCCACAAGCTAAATGCAAATCCAGAGCGCCAACTACAGACCGGTTACGCAGAGGAGCAGTCATGTTGAGGCGGAGGACAAACATCAGTTGTAGTTTATAACCAGTCAGGTCAAGACCAGTCAAGATCATTTAGTTTGTCGAAGCTGAGGTTGTCAAGCAAGTGTTTGGATATTAGGCCTTTTATGATGAAATGTGTTATCAGCTTCTTGACCTGATGTTTGGGCACTGGTTCTGAGAGGACAAGTGGATGGTGTGATGTTCTGACCAGACAACTGGATTGATATTCACAATGGATAATCCACCTTGGGTGATTTAGAGATAGGAAACCCAGAAGTTCAACTAGTTCCCAGAGAAAGACCGAATCCTTTCCCAATCTTTATATTTCTCTCTGCTGCAAGTTGGGCTGCCAACAGCAAGTGGCCGACGGCAAAGCAGAATTGAAGCAAAGTGCCCTCCATCCTTTGTTCTTGCCTGTTGCAGTATATTAGAGAAGTTGGCAGGCAGGGTAGCTTCCCGAATGGGGCCTGTATAGTATGTAAGCCAGGTTTTAGTTGTACCAGTCAAGATTGGAGGATTTTATTAGGTCATGAATGATGGATGTCATGTTTTGTGTAGCAATGGGTCTCCTTCGGGGACAGAGGTCATTGTGTTGGAGCCTTGAGATGGCCTGTGAGTGGACCTATGGGTGACTGTTGCTGACATCTTTGTTTCTTAGTTCATTCGTGTTAGCACTAGGATAATCCTTGAGGAAGCTGTCACAGTGGCAGCATATCAAGTTTTTCAGAGGATGCCAAGTAACTTATTAGAGTAAATGTAGATTGATCAATTGGAAAAACCTTTCTTGGAAAGTACAAAGACATAATTAATTTGGCTGAATTCTTGGGTTTTGACATCAGTAGAGGACAAAGGATGAATCATGTGTTGAAGGAAATCAAACTGTCTGAGTGATGGTTCTGTTTACAACAGTGTGTGAATTTAATTAATTCCTTGGTAAAGCAATGTGGGGGCTGGCCCAGAGCAGGGATTTGGAAGCTGGAAGTTCAGATTTATAGGATAGAATAATCAATATATTTCAAAAAATAAAAATCAATTGGTCAGGATGGGTTATAGGGAAAGTTAACTTACAGATATCGATTATTGATATATAAAATGTAGGATCTCTGGGTTTTTTATAATGCAATTTTTATAGCACCAGCATCTTCCATGGTGCTTTACAATTACATCAGGCCTTGGCCGAAGAGCTTACAATCTAAGCACATCTATTTGACACATACAACCTATCAGTACAGTATGTCTTTATGCAAGCACGGGGAGAACATACAAACTCCATCGCATGCCACCTCTTTCCAAGTGGGTGAGATCCACATTTAATGGAGAACTAAACTTAATTTTTTAAAATCCTAATATGAAAGCTTTCCCCCCCCCAGAACTAGAGAGGGGCAAAATGTTAAAATCCGTTCCTGCGGATTTTCGAAATTCGAAAATCCGTGGAAAAACTCATTAAAGTCAATGTGAGAAATAAATCGTATCCGCCTAATAATGGTAACTGACTGTACTTGGCTGTGGGATCTGGGAAATGGTCTGGGGAACACGTACATATATCCAGCTTTAAAAAAATAACAGGGAGATTCAATAAAAGTTCTTATCGTTTGAATGGGGCTAATTTTGTCCCAACCAATCAGATTTTCCTCACCATCGCACTGTTTTTTGAGCTTTCACATTCTATTTGACGAGTGCGGTCGAAAATTTTTGAAAATTCAAGAAATTCAAAATCCTAGAAAATTTAAATTTTCAAGGAATTTTTTGAAAATTTTGTAAAAAATGATACAGTAACTATCTGTAAATGGCTCGGGATTAACTATTGGTTAGTCTACCAATCAGATTCTTTATAAAATAATTTTATATCCAATCAGAATTGCTTACAAATAAAGGTGAAGTTTTAAAACCCTAAAGCTTGAAGCCTGTTATTTGCAGTGTATATGTTTTCAAGGACTGCGGCACCATCCTGAAAGGCCGCTGACATGGAGGGGTAGGTGAACGTAACTTTCTGTGTAGGTTATGGAGCGCTAAAGTCAGTTTGAACGTTAGATAATTATCGAAAATTCAATAATCATTAAAAGTTTGGAAGTTCAAAATCCGAATTGTTCGGGTCCATGTGTTAAAGCTGGGTTCAAGTTTGGGTCTAGTCCATCTCTAGTCATGAACTTCCAACTGTGCTTCTTCAGAAATCCCCCCCTTAACAATCTGGCTTGCCCCTGGATTTGAAGCATCAATGGGCAAAAGGCAATGGCAGAAGTGCACTTTAAGAATGGGCTACATAGAAATGGCTGTGTGGAACATCATTTGGCATCAATATCACTGTTTTGGTCCTCTAGAATTGGTTTGTTAATTAGCGAACGTTCAGTGTAAATTTACATCTGCGGTCGTACATTATCAATAATGTGCTGTATCGCTAAATTGCGATACGCATGTTTTTAAATAGGGCCCTAGACCTTTGAAAGGCCCAACAATAAATCGTAAAAAACGTATGTGGGTGTGTGTTAGTCTTTAAAAGGCCTTTTGAGTCCCAAATTGTGTGAATACAGGATTGGTTAACAACAAATCCCCACTAAAATTACACACAGAAAGCTCAAAAAGCGGGGGGAAAAAACCTTCTCCAACTCCTATACTGTCAGGTCTCCACTAAACTCACTTTAACACACTGACAAAATGGTGCCCGTCTGGCTGCCTTTTATACCCAGGGGGTTGGCATGGATAAAATAGTGCCATTGGTGAATTTCATACATGAAAATCTTCAAAAAAATTTGAACGTGGGTTTGGAAAAACCAGAAAGCGGTATTTTTCCGGGAAAATCGTGGAGTTCCGCGGATTCGCAGATCTCGGAGATCCTCAGTCGAACCGGGTTTAGATCTGCAATTTGGTCCATCTCTAGTTAGTATGCCAAACCTTATTATTTTGAAAGAATCTGATTGTATCCAATCAAAATTAGTTACAATCAGATTCTTTCAGAGAGAATCTAATTGGTCTGTTCTCGAAGAATCTGATTGTAACCAAGTCTGACGGGAAAAGAAAGTGATTGGTTAGTATACCAATCAGATTCTTTCTGAAATTCTGATTTCTGTAACTAATCAGAATTGGTTACATCAGATTATTTCAGAAGAATATGTTTGTCTGCTCCCCAGACAATTTCCCAGGTCCCAGATACATTTACAGTAAGTAACTGTATAATTTTTACCAAATTTTCGAAATTCCTTGAAAATTCAAATTTTCTTGAATTTTTGAAAAATTTCAAATTTTTTGAAAATTTTCTAGTGCAGTTTGTAAAAAATCCGCAAAGCATTATTCTGGAAAAACTGCGATATCCATGGATCCAGCCCTCTTACCCAGAACACCTATACAAGAGTAAGATTCCTCTAGTTGCATTTAGTACATTAAATAATAGATTCTGTAACTAAGAAGACCCAGGATTCACTGTCTTTATGAAACGAGTTTATAGCTTCTGTTTCTAGTGAAAGATAAAGTTTCAAATGTACCTGTATTCATTGTTGGGTTGCTGGTGGTGTAAATGCTGTGTTTTTAGGAACACACAGCCCAAGAAGTCACAAGTTGAAATGTTTGGTTACTTATGAAACAACACAACATAGTCTACTGCCTGAGTACTTTTATCTATTGCATTTGTGGTGGTGCAGCAAAGTGCTGGTTTTGGAAACAACAGACCATTGGGAAACAGGTTCAATTCCCCATACTTCCTTTTTTTTTGTTTCTAGCAAAATATATAGATTCTACATGTACTGATATTGCATCTAGTACCCATTGAGGGATAGAAGTAGAAAGCTTTGTTTTTAGAAAGACACAGTATAGAAGGTTGCAGGTGTTATTCCCCATATTACTTTTATTTTAACTGAAATGTTAATGTTTTGTTTCTTAAATCCATGCTAGCAAAGGAGTTTATTTAGTTCATTGTTGGACAGAAGCATTTGTTATGTGTTTACACAAAAACTGCACTGAAATCTGTGTTCTGTGTCAGAGGGAGGGATGGTCTCAGAGCTGTAACATGATTGACTGTCACAGTGGGGGGGCTCTGCCACAGGGGAGACTCTGCCACAGAGGGGGCTTTGCCAGAAGGGGGCTCTGCCACAGAGGGGGAACACGGTCACCGGGGGGGGCTCTGTCACGGGGGGGCTCTGTCACAGGGGGGACTCTGCCACAGAGGGGGGACTCTGTCACAGGGGGTGACTCTGCCACAGGGGGTGACTCTGCCACAGGGGGGACTCTGTCATGGTGGGACTCTGTCACAAAAGGGGGCTGCCACAGAGGGGGGCTCTGCCACAGAGGGGGGACTCTGTGACAGAGGGGGGGACTCTGGGCTTCTAGCACCGTTAATGTAACAGGCATAATGTCTAGTAGACATTAAAGCATGGCTCTTGGCTCCCCCATAGACATAAACGCATGTCTCTGGGGCACCCCCATAAAAATAAACGCATGGCTCTGTGGTCCCCACTAAACAATAAACGCATGGCTCTGTGGCTCCCCCATAGACAATAAAGCATGGCTCTGGCTCCCCATAGACAATAAAGCATGGCTTGGCTCCCCCATAGACAATAACACATGGCTCTTGGTCCCCATAGACAATAACGCATGGCTCTTGGTCCCCATAGACAGTAAAAGCATGGCTCTGTCTCCCCCATAGACAGTAAAAGCATGGCTCTGTCTCCCCATAGACAATAAAAGCATGGCTCTTGGCTCCCCATAGACAAAAAAGCATGGCTCTTGGCTCCCCTATGACAATAAAGCAGCTCTGGCTCCCCATAGACAATAAAAGCATGGCTCTTGGCTCCCCCAAGACAATAAACGCATGGCTCTTGGCTCCCCCATAGACAATAAAGCATGGCTCTTGGCTCCCATAGACAATTAAAGCATGGCTCTTGGCTCCCCATAACAAAAAAGCTGGCTCTGGTCCCTATAGACAATAAACGCATGGCTCTTGGCTCCCCCATAGACAATAAAAGCATGGCTCTTGGCTCCCCCATAGACAGTAAAAGCATGGCTCTTGGCTCCCCCATAGACAATAAAAGCATGGCTCTTGGCTCCCCTATAGACAATAAAAGCATGGCTCTTGGCTCCCCCATAGACAATAAAAGCATGGCTCTTGGCTCCCCCATAGACAATAAAAGCATGGCTCTTGGCTCCCCTATAGACAATAAAAGCATGGCTCTTGGCTCCCCCATAGACAATAAAAGCATGGCTCTTGGCTCCCCCATAGACAATAAAAGCATGGCTCTTGACTCCCCTATAGACAATAAACGCATGGCTCTTGGCTCCCCCATAGACAATAAACGCATGGCTCTTGGCTCCCCCATAGACAATAAAAGCATGGCTCTTGGCTCCCCTATAGACAATAAACGCATGGCTCTTGGCTCCCCCATAGACAATAAACGCATGGCCCTTGGCTCCCCCATAGACAGTAAGCATGGCTCTTGGCTCCCCTATAGACAATAAACGATGGCTCTGCTCCCCTATAGCAATAAAAGCATGGCTTTGGCTCCCCCATAGACAATAAAAGCATGGCTCTTGGTCCCCCATAGACATAAACACATGGCTCTTGGCTCCCCCATAGACAATAAAAGCATGGCTCTTGGCTCCCCCATAGACAATAAACACATGGCTCTTGGCTCCCCCATAGACAATAAAAGCATGGCTCTTGGCTCCCCCATAGACAATAAACACATGGCTCTTGGCTCCCCCATAGACAATAAAAGCATGGCTCTTGCTCCCCCATAGACAATAAAACATGGCTCTTGGCTCCCCCATAGACAATAAAAGCATGGCTCTTGGCTCCCCCATAGACAATAAACGCATGGCTCTTGGCTCCCCCATAGACAATAAACGCATGGCTCTTGGCTCCCCCATAGACAGTAAAAGCATGGCTCTTGGCTCCCCATAGACAATAAAAGCATGGCTCTTGGCTCCCCCATAGACAATAAAAGCATGGCTCTTGGCTCCCCCATAGACAATAAACACATGGCTCTTGGTCCCCCATAGACAATAAAAGCATGGCTCTTGTCTCCCCCATAGACAATAAAGCATGGTCTTGGCTCCCCCATAGACAATAAAAGCATGGCTCTTGGCTCCCCCATAGACAATAAAAGCATGGCTTTCTCCCCCATAGACAATAAAGCATGGTCTTGGCTCCCCCATAGACAATAAAAGCATGGCTCTTGGCTCCCCCATAGACAATAAAGCATGGCTCTTGGCTCCCCTATAGACACTAAAAAGCATGGCTCTTGGCTCCCCATAGACAATAAAGAATGGCTCTTGGCTCCCCATAGACAAATAAAAGCATGCGCGATCTTGGCTCCCCCATAGACAATAAAGAATGCTCTTGGCTCCCATTAGAGAGCCATGCTTTTATTGTCTATGGGGGAGCCAAGAGCCATGCTTTTATTGTCTATGGGGGAGCCAAGAGCCATTCTTTTATTGTCTATGGGGGAGCCAAGAGCCATGCTTTTATTGTCTATGGGGGAGCCAAGAGCCATGCTTTTATTGTCTATGATGGGGGAGCCAAGAGCCATGTCTTTATTGTCTATGGGAGCACAAGAGCCATGCTTTTATTGTCTATGGGGAGCCAAAGCCATGCTTTTATTGTCTATGGGGAGCCAAGAGCCATGCTTTTATTGTCTATGTGGGACCAACCATGCTTTTTTGTCTATGGGACCAAGAGCCATGCTTTTTACTGTCTATGGGGGAGCCAAGAGCCATGCTTTATTGTCTAGGGGGGAGCCAAGAGCCATGCTTTATTGTCTATGGGGGAGCCAAGACCATGCTTTTATTGTCTATGGGGGGACCAAGAGCCATGTGTTTATTGTCTATGGGGAGCCAGAGCCATGCTTTTATTGCTATGGGGGCCAAGAGCCATGTGTTTATTGTCTATTGGGGAGCCAAGAGCCATGCTTTTTATGTCCTATGGGGGAGCCACGAGCCATGTGTTTTATTGTCTATGGGGGCCAAGAGCCATGCTTTTATTGTCTATGGGGGAGCCAAGAGCCATTGTTTTATTGTCTATGGGGAGCCAAGAGCCTGCTTTTATTGTCTATGGGGAGCCAAGAGCCATGCTTTTATTGTCTATGGAGCCAAGAGCCATGCTTATTGTCTATAGGGAGCCAAGAGCCATGCTTTTTACTGTCTATGGGGGGAGCCAAGGCCATGCGTTTATGTCTATGGGGGAGCCAAGAGCCATGCGTTTATTGTCTATAGGGGAGCCAAGAGCCATGCTTTTATTGTCTATGGGGAGCCAAGAGCCATGCGTTATTGTCTATGGGGAGCCAAGACCATGCGTTTATTGTCTAGGGGAGCAAGAGCCATGCTTTTATTGTCTATGGGGGAGCCAAAGCCATGCTTTTATTGTCTATGGGGCCAAGAGCCATGCTTTTATGTCTATAGGGGAGCCAGAGCCATGCTTTTTATTGTCTATGGGGGAGCCAAGAGCCCATGCTTTTATTGTCTATGGGGAGCCAAAGCCATGCTTTTATTGTCTATAGGGGCCGAGCCTGCTTTTATTGTCTATGGGGAGCCAAGAGCACTGCTTTTATGTCTATGGGGGAGCCAAGAGCCATGCTTTTATTGTCTATGGGGGAGCCAAGGCCATGCGTTTTATTGTCTATAGGGGAGCCAAGAGCCATGCTTTTATTGTCTATGGGGAGCCAGAGCCATGCTTTATTGTCTATGGGGGAGCCAAGAGCCATGCTTTTATTGTCTATGGGGGAGCCAAGAGCCATGCGTTTATTGTCTATGGGGGGCCAAAGCCATCGTTTTTGTCTTGGGGGAGCCAAGAGCCATGCTTTTATTGTCTATAGGGGAGCCAAGAGCCATGCTTTTATTGTCTATGGGGCAAGAGCCCATGCCTTTTTATTGTCTATGGGGGAGACAAGAGCCATGCTTTTACTGTCTATGGGGGAGACAAGAGCCATGCTTTTACTGTCTATGGGGGAGCCAAGAGCCATGCGTTTATTGTCTATGGGGGAGCCAAGAGCCATGTGTTTATTGTCTATGGGGGAGCCAAGAGCCATGCTTTTATTGTCTATGGGGAGCCAAGAGCCATGCTTTTATTGTCTATGGGGGAGCCACAGAGCCATGCGTTTATTGTTTATGGGGGAGCCACAGAGCCATGCGTTTATTGTTTATGGGGGTGCCCCAGAGACATGCGTTTATTGTCTATGGGGGAGCCAAGAGCCATGCTTTAATGTCTACTAGACATTATGCCTGTTACATTAACGGTGCTAGAAGCCCAGAGTCCCCCCCTCTGTCACAGAGTCCCCCCTCTGTGGCAGAGCCCCCCTCTGTGGCAGCCCCCTTTTGTGACAGAGTCCCACCCATGACAGAGTCCCCCCTGTGGCAGAGTCACCCCCTGTGGCAGAGTCACCCCCTGTGACAGAGTCCCCCCTCTGTGGCAGAGTCCCCCCTGTGACAGAGCCCCCCCGTGACAGAGCCCCCCCCTGTGACCGTGTTCCCCCTCTGTGGCAGAGCCCCCCGTCTGTGGCAAAGCCCCCTCTGTGGCAGAGTCTCCCCCTGTGGCAGAGCCCCCCCACTGTGACAGTCAATCATGTTACAGCTCTGAGACCATCCCTCCCTCTGACACAGAACACAGATTTCAGTGCAGTTTTTGTGTAAACACATAACAAATGCTTCTGTCCCTAACAATGAACTAAATAAACTCCTTTGCTAGCATGGATTTAAGAAACAAAACATTAACATTTCAGTTAAAATAAAAGTAAATATGGGGAATCAAACCTGCAACCTTCTATACTGTGTCTTTCTAAAAACAAAGCTTTCTACTTCTATCCCTCAATGGGGTACTAGATGCAATATCAGTACATGTAGAATCTATATATTTTGCTAGAAACAAAAAAAAAGGAAGTATGGGGAATTGAACCTGTTTCCCAATGGTCTGTTGTTTCCAAAACCAGCACTTTGCTGCACCACCACAAATGCAATAGATAAAAGTACTCAGGCAGTAGACTATGTTGTGTTGTTTCATAAGTAAACCAAACGATTTCAACTTGTGACTTCTTGGGCTGTGTGTTCCTAAAAACACAGCATTTACACCACCAGCAACCCAACAATGAATACAGGTACATTTAGAAACTTTATCTTTCACTAGAAACAGAAGCTATAAACTCTGTTCATAAAGACAGTGAATCCTGGGGTCTTCTTAGTTACAGAATCTATTATTTAATGTACTAAATGCAACTAAGAGGAATCTTACTCTTGTATAGGTGTTCTGGGTAGAGATGGCTGGATCCATGGATATCGCAGTTTTTCCAGAATAATGCTTTGCGGATTTTTTACAAACTGCACTAGAAAATTTTCAAAAAATTTGAAATTTTTCAAAAATTCAAGAAAATTTGAATTTTCAAGGAATTTTCGAAAAATTTGGTAAAAATTATACAGTTACTTACTGTAAATGTATCTGGGACCTGGGAAATTGTCTGGGGAGCAGACAAACATATTCTTTCTGAAATAATCTGATTGTAACCAATTCTGATTAGTTACAGAAATCAGAATTTTCAGAAAGAATCTGATTGGTATACTAACCAATCACTTTCTTTTCCCGTCAGACTTGGTTACAATCAGATTCTTCGAGAAAGCATACCAATTAGATTCTCTCTGAAAGAATCTGATTGTAACTAATTTTGATTGGATACAATCAGATTCTTTCAAAAATAATAAGGTTTGGCATACTAACTAGAGATGGACCAAATTGCAGATCTAAACCCGGTTCGACTGAGGATCTCCGAGATCTGCGAATCCGCGGAACTCACAGATTTTCCCGGAAAAATACCGCTTTCTGGATTTTCCAAACCCACGTTCAAATTTTTTTGAAGATTTTCATGTATGAAATTCACCAATGGCAGCTATTTTTATCCATGCCAACCCCCTGGGTATAAAAGGCAGCCAGACGGGCACCATTTTGTCAGTGTGTTAAAGTGAGTTTAGTGGAGACCTGACAGTATAGGAGTTGGAGAGAGGTTTTTTCCCCCCGCTTTTTGAGCTTTCTGTGTGTAAATTTTAGTGGGGATTTGTTGTTAACCAATCCTGTATTCACACAATTTGGGACTCAAAAGGCCTTTTAAAGACTAACACACACCCACATACGTTTTTTGGACAGATTTATTGTTGGGCCTTTCAAAGGTCTAGGGGCCCTATTTAAAAACATGCAGTATCGCAATTTAGCGATACAGCACATTATTGATAATGTACGACCGCAGATGTAAATTTACACTGAACGTTCGCTAATTAACAAACCAATTCTAGAGGACCAAAACAGTGATATTGATGCCAAAATGATGTTCCAGCCAGTTCTATGTAGCCCATTCATTAAAGTGCACTTCTGCCATTGCCTTTTGCCCATTGATGCTTCAAATCCAGGGGCAAGCGCAGGATTGTTAAGGGGGGGATTTCTGAAGAAGCACAGTTGGAAGTTCATGACTAGAGATGGACTAGACCCAAACTTGAACCCGAGCTTTAACACTTCGAATGGACCCGAACAATTCCGGATTTTGAACTTCCAAACTTTTAATGATTATTGAATTTTCGATAATTATCTAACGTTCAAACTGACTTTAGCGCTCCATAACCTACACAGAAAGTTACGTTCACCTACCCCCTCCATGTCAGCGGCCTTTCAGGATGGTGCCGCAGTCCTTGAAAACATATACACTGCAAATAACAGGCTTCAAGCTTTAGGGTTTTAAAACTTCACCTTTATTTGTAAGCAATTCTGATTGGATATATTAAAATTATTTTATAAAGAATCTGATTGGTAGACTAACCAATAGTTAATCCCAGAGCCATTTACAGATAGTTACTGTATCATTTTTTACAAAATTTTCAAAAAATTCCTTGAAAATTTAAATTTTCTAGGATTTTCGGAATTTCTTGAATTTTCAAAAATTTTCGACCGCATCTCGAAAATAGAATGTGAAAGCTCAAAAAACAGTGCGATGGTGAGGAAAGATCTGATTGGTTGGGACAAAATTAGCCCCATTCAAACGATAAGAACTTTTATTGAATCTCCCTGTTATTTTTTTAAAGTTCTGGATATATGTACGTGTTCCCCAGACCATTTCCCAGATCCCACAGCCAAGTACAGTCAGTTACCATTATTAGGCGGATACGATTTATTTCTCACATTGACTTTAATGAGTTTTTCCACGGATTTTCGAATTTTCGAAAATCCGCAGAAGGAACGGATTTTAACATTTTCGCCCATCTCTAGTTCTGGGGGGGGGAAAGCTTTCATATTAGGATTTTAAAAAATTAAGTTTAGTTCTCCATTAAATGTGGAGATCTCACCCACTTGGAAAAAGAGGTGGCATGCGATGGAGTTTGTATGTTCTCCCCGTGCTTGCATAAAGACATACTGTACTGATAGGTTGTATGTGTCAAATAGATGTGCTTAGATTGTAAGCTCTTCGGCCAAGGCCTGATGTAATTGTAAAGCACCATGGAAGATGCTGGTGCTATAAAAATTGCATTATATAAAAAACCCAGAGATCCTACATTTAATATATATCAATAATCGATATCTGTAAGTTAACTTTCCCTATAACCATCCTGACCAATTGATTTTTATTTTTTGAAATATATTGATTATTCTATCCTATAAATCTGAACTTCCAGCTTCCAAATCCCTGCTCTGGGCCCAGCCCCACATTGCTTTACCAAGGAATTAATTAAATTCACACCTTGTATGTAAACAGAACCAGTCACTCAGACAGTTTGATTTCCTTCAACACATGATTCATCCTTTGTCCTCTACTGATGTCAAAACCCAAGAATTCAGCCAAATTAATTATGTCTTTGTACTTTCCAAGAAAGGTTTTTCCAATTGATCAATCTACATTTACTCTAATAAGTTACTTGGCATCCTCTGAAAAACTTGATGATGCTGCCACTGTGACAGCTTCCTCAAGGATTATCCTAGTGCTAACACTGAATGAACTAAGAAACAAAGATGTCAGCAACAGTCACCCATAGGTCCACTCACAGGCCACTCTCAAGGCTCCAACACAATGACCTCTGTCCCCGAAGGAGACCCATTGCTACACAAACAACATGACATCCATCATTCATGACCTAATAAAATCCTCCAATCTTGACTGTACAACTAAAAACCTGGCTTACATACTATACAGGCCCCATTCGGGAAGCTACCCTGCCTGCCAACTTCTCTAATATACTGCAACAGGCAAGAACAAAAGGATGGAGGGCACTTTGCTTCAATTCTGCTTTGCCAGTCAGGCCACTTGCTGTTGGCAGCCCAACTTGCAGCAGAGAGAAATATAAAGATTGGGAAAGGATTCGGTCTTTCTCTGGGAACTAGTTGAACTTCTGGGTTTCCTATCTCTAAATCACCCAAGGTGGATTATCCATTGTGAATATCAATCCAGTTGTCTGGTCAGAACATCACACCATCCACTTGTCCATCTCAGAACCAGTGCCCAAACATCAGGTCAAGAAGCTGATAACACATTTCATCATAAAAGGCCTAATATCCAAACACTTGCTTGACAACCTCAGCTTCGACAAACTAAATGATCTTGACTGGTCTTGACCGTGACTGGTTATAAACTACAACTGATGTTTGTCCTCCGCCTTCAACATGACTGCTCCTCTGCGTAACCGGTCTGTAGTTGGCGCTCTGGATTTGCATTTAGCTTGTGGAATGCTATTAAAGTCTTTTTAAAGATATAGCATTCCTAAGAGCTTCCATGGAAACATGGTAAATTCACAGTCTTTGCTCCTTATTTGCATATTACTGAAAAGGGAATTTCAAAGCCTGAATTCTCTCAATATCCTATTTAATATATTAGTGATGTCTGTGTATCAAACACATCACACCGCATAACAATTCACAGTGTTTGACAACTCTGTAAAGGAGATGGAGAAAATCCCATTCACCAGATGGCAAACACGCCTTCACCTGGAGAAATACCAAACAGTAGTCAAGAGCATCCTCCTTTCTATCACAGAGATTGCAAATCCATCCAACAGACCAGCTAAACTGTTTTAATTATGTTCCTAGAAAAAGATAACATTTCTACAAGCATTCCACATGGTATCTCTGTTAGGCTAGAGGCTAGAAGTATGCTTTCAGCAAGACTACAAGTTGGGGGTTTACTGAAATGTAAACATTCTCAGGGAGATTTAATAATAGTTATTTTAGTTAAAAATGGTGATAATTTGGCCCCAACCAATCAGATGTTAGCTTTCAAGTGTTAAATAAAATCTGATTGGTTAGGGCAAAATTAGCACAATTTTTAATGATAAGAACTTTTATTGAATCTCCCTGTCTGTTTTTTTACATCCATGCTAACTATGAAATACACTGTAAATATTACTTTTCTTTTTTCATGAAATGTAAAGGAATAAACCATTTTTAGAACAGGAGCATTGAATGTGTTTTGTGTCAAGGAGAGGGAGGATCTTTGTGTTGTTATGTGATTGGCTATCAGCTTGTATGTATGTATATGTTTATTTATATAGCACCACTAGGGGATGCAGCGCTGAACAATATTAGAATACAAAAAGCCGTACAAAGGGGACAGTAAATAAATATATAAATAAATATGTGCATCCTGAAATATACATGCCCCATAGAGATTGCAATCTATTTAGGAGGGTAACATACAGATACATAGGAAAGGGTATATGTGCTATAGTAATAACTGGTGCAGTGTCAACAGTCCTATGCTGTGCTGTGCTCAGAGAGATGGGATGAGAGGTTAGATTTAAACTTGTTTATTGGGGTTTCTTGACATAGAGAGAGGGGAATAAAATTCCAGAGGACGGGAGCCAAAATAAAAAAAAGGTTAAGGCGAGAGGAGGCAGTATGAATGGGGGGTCTGATTAGGAGATGGTTCTGTGATGAACGAGACAATGCGTGCGGCAGAGTTAAGTATCGACAGAAGGGGAGAAAGATTGGAAGCAGTAAGACAAGAAAGCAGAAGGTTTCACAATATTATGGGTAAAAAAGTGAAAGGTTTAGCACAAAGATTTATACCATGTTAACCAGGGAAAGTGATCACTTTTATTGTCCAAGTAAACAAATCTAGAATATGTAATAATGGGAGACTAGATGGTCCATGGTCCAGTAGTTACATGTTCTAGATACACAGTTAAAGCGACAATATACTGAAAAAATTACATCTTTAATCTATAATAGAATACATGTAAGTAGTACTTACTCTGATTTGCATGTGTTGCTGAATGCCTTCAATCCAGCACACATTTTGTTTAGGAGCAGTATCCCCCTTTCCCTCTTTTAACCACTCCCACTTCCATCTGACCTGACTTTTCCCTCACAAACCAACTGTCAAGCCTGCACACAGCATACAGCCTTCGAACTGTCAAATCTCTGTCTCTGTCTCTGTCTTGTAATAAAATTCTACATAACCTCCCCCACCCAGACTTACCCCACATACACATAGAACTTACTCAGCACAATACAGTTTGTCATAAATAGTATAATCTTGTATACTGGTTGTATGTAAATGTGCCGTCATTATCCCTCCAATCACTGTATCTCCTTCCTGAATATATTCATATTCCATGATTGGTCTGATCATTGTAAGGTGACACATCGATTTGATATTCTGAATCTTATATACAAATGTTCCAACCCACAGGACAGTCACGTAAATGAAATGGTTAGTTACAGT
Organism: Hymenochirus boettgeri; assembly: GCA_019447015.1. Lineage (NCBI taxonomy): Eukaryota > Metazoa > Chordata > Amphibia > Anura > Pipidae > Hymenochirus > Hymenochirus boettgeri. Next base: position 18,052 of record JAACNH010000518.1, on the reverse strand, counting down.
TCTAATTTCCATTATTCCTCTCTGTATAATAAATTACCAGCAGTCAGTGGTACAGAGTGACACAGGGGATAGAGGATTCACCTTCATCTGTAGATCAGTGTAAGGAACTGGATAACCCAACCATCATTATATAGAGACCAGAGACAGGATCTGTACAGTTATAGCTACAGACTCCTGGGATTTCTATTACGGGTGTAAACGATTATAGTTTATATTTATTATCCCTGTCCGGCAGATAAACAACAGAATAATCCAGAAAACTATCAGGGGAATGAAATATAAATCTTGGTAGTAAAAGTGACTATAATCCCCACACTGTATAATGTATTATCGGGTTATCGTGGGTTTTAAACTCACTTTGTAGGGCGTACGTAGAGTCCAAGCATTTTTGGACTTTGCACCCGTGCAGTGCACATTTACTGCAGACTTGTCTCTTTAAAAAAAAAAAAATATTGCAGTGTGCTAGGAGCGATCAGGGGGGCAGCATTCAAGTGCCCCCCCTAGTCCCCTCGATCCCCCCTCAGTTTCATAAAAATCCAATGGGGGGATTGGGAGAAAGCAGTGCCTGAAGTTAGTGCCCCCTCTTTATTGCCGGTTCCACGCTGGTTTCCTGGATCGTCGGTAAGGGAGACCCCGTTGATGTCACAGGGCTTTCCCATTCACCGGGGTCTTCCCTTACATGTGTGCTCTGTAGATTGTGGGGGGGAATTTCCAAGTTTCGGGACTGTTCCCTTTGAAAAAGGACAGGCTGTTCAAATTACAGAGCCCTTTGATTTTTTTTTTGTAATTGCACTTGTGCATGCGTCACATTTGAGCTAGTTGGTGGCCACGTCTCTGTTTGCATCCACACATATGGCATACCGTTTGATTCAGGACATGTGAGAGATTGACATTTAGAGGTTTTTTTTTTGATTGCCAAGTGGGTTTAGGTAAGATTTCCACATTTGAATCATCTTATTTTATTTTTCACAAAATCTCCTAAAAGCAAAGTTCTTTTGATTACTGCGCCTGGAATTCTACATGCATATATTATAGCTTGGCACTGTAACGTAGCTGAAGGTGTGTAGATTCCAAAAATATATAAATTTGTGGAGGATATTTCCAAGTTTTGGGACTGTTTCCTTTGAAATAGGGCAGGCTGTTCAAATTATAGAGCACTTTGATTTTTTCTTGTAATTGCACTTGTGCATGGGTCCCATTTAAGCTAGTTAATGGCCACGACTGTTTGCATCCACGCATATGGCATACCGTTTGATTCTGGACATAGGGGAGATTGACATTTAGTAGTTTTTTTTGCTTGTCAAGTGGGTTTAGGTAGGATTTCAATTTTTGAATCATCTTATTTTATTTTTCACAAAATCTCCTAAAAACACAGATTTCTATGGATTACTGCATCTGGAATTCTTCGTTTAAGTATGAAATCTTTGCACAGTAACGTAGCTGAAGGTGTGTAGATTCCAAAAATATATAGTTTGTGGGGAGTATCTCCAGGTTTTGGGACTGTTTCCTTTGAAAAAGGGCAGGCTGTTCAATAACAGAGCACTTGTAATTGCACTTGTGCATGCGTCCCATTTGAGTTAGTCGGTGGCCATGTGTCTGTGTGCACCCATGCATATGGCATACCGTTTGATTCAGGACACGTGGGTGATTGATATTTAATGGGATTTTTTATTTGTGGGGGACATTTCCAAGTTTCGGGTCTGTTTCATTTGAATATGAGAAAGCTGTTTGAAATTACAGAGCACTTAGATTTTTTCTTGTAATTGCACTTGTGAATGCTTCCCATTTGAGTTGGTTGTTGGCCATGTCTTTGTGTGCACCCACGCATATGGCATACCATTTGATTCAGAACATGTAGGAGATTGATATTTGGTAATTTATTTTTTTTTACATTACTTGGGGGATTTGCAGGATTTTTAACTTTGAAACTTATTTTTTCTTTATTTTTTTCAGAAAATCTGCTAAAAGTGTGAAATTCTACGAAGATCTGCGCACACACCAATGAAGGTATGAATGAAAAAATGCACCGTTGATTAGCTGAAGGTGTGTAGATTCTGAGAATATATAGTTTATATATATTTTTGAGTTTAGATTGACAAATCTGGGAAGTTGCTGTTATTGGGCCACTGCGCATTGGCTCACTTTGTGAGTAATGACTTTCACGTCTGCGTGTGTAACCATACATATGGCATACTGTTTGATTTAGGGCATTTGAGAGATTGATACTTAGCTAGTTTTTTTTACATGACATTGAAATTTGCCATGATTTTTAACTTTGAAATGTATTTTTGTAAATTTTTCCAGCAAATCTGGTAAAAGCTTGAAATTCTACACAGCGCATGCCACCATTGGTGATATGCATAAAAGAATGACACTGTTGCCTAGCTGAAGGTGTGTAGATTCCAAGAATATATCGTTTTGGGGTTTTTTTCTAATATAGAGGGGTGTTTAGTCTGACAAATCTGAAAAGTTGCTGTAATTGGGCTACTGTGCATCGTCTCACTTTGTGTCTTTTCGCTTCCATGTCCCCGTGTGTAACCACACATATGGCATACCGTTTGATTCAGGACATTTGGGAGATTGATATTTAGTAACTTTTTCTTTACATTCCATGAGGTTTTGGCATGATTTCTACCTTTTGAAGTTGTTTTTTCTTTATTTTTTCAGAAAAGTGCAAACTGCTATGAATAACTGTGCCCACGCCATTGATGGTATGAATGAACAAACTAAAGTGTTACATAGCTGAAGTTGTGTAGATTTTAGGAATATATTGTTTGTGGGGGGTATTTCTAAGTTACGGTGTGTTTTGGGGAAAAAACTGCAGACTGTTCAAATTCGAAGTTGACTGAATATTTTTGCTGCTTCTGAGCCATTGTGCATTGTCTCACTTCGTGGCTTTTCCCCTTGCAGTCCCCTTGAAACCCCCTATGGCCCCTCTCACGCCTCCTTCAGTCACTGTAACTCAGTCTCTTCCTGGTTTCTTCTGCTTTCTCCTGCACTGAGCAAGTGCCAACCGCAGATTAGAAGGAGGAAGTAGTATTGTGACCGCAGATTCAGAACCTTCCACCCCCTCAAATTCTGATCACTGATTTCTTCATATCTTGGGCTGTGCAGCACGTAAAGAGGTGGTTGATGGCTCATGTTAAAGGTAGAAACCTGGTCTTTCATTTAAATCAACTTGTTTGGAGACTACAGTTTCCCTTTAAGTGCCAGAATGGGGTCTCCTGCACCCTTTTGACTCTCTTCTAAGTGCTGGAAGGTGGGTCTGGACCCTTTTGGTTCTGTTCTGGCTGCCAGGACGGGGGTCAACACCCTTTTTGCTCTAATCTGCCTGCCAGGACGGGGGTCTATACCCTTTTGGCTCTGTTATGGCTGCCAGGACGGGGGTCAACACCCTTTTTGCTCTAATCTGCCTGCCAGGACGGGGGTCTATACCCTTTTGGCTCTGTTCTGGATGTCGAATTGGGGTCAGCACCCTTGTGGCTGTTCTGGATGCTGGAATGTCAAGTTCTGCTGGCTGCCACTCCCAGGTGTCAGATCATGTAACAATTCACATAAGGGAAATAATACAGAAGGGCCCCCAATATTAACACCCTATTGTTGAGTGTGGGTTAAATGATAATATTGTTCCAAATATCCCTTGAAGAGTCTCCTCCATGTTGTTATTCAACTGATATCCCAGGATATCCAACAAATGCATACAGTCAATCATATTATTATTATATGCCATTATATGTGGTAAGTACAGTATTAACCGAAGTGAGATAATTCTCATATGAGAAAGGAAAAATCCAGTTCTTTGTTAATTCCTGGTGATGCAAACGATTTTAATGTATAAATTTCAAAAGGTCTCTCGTTGTAAGAGTTTTAGGTCTGTATTACCCCCTCTTACATTGCTCTTTATTCTTTCAATGGCACAACATTTCAAAGATTTTGTAGACGAGTTGTCTGCACACTGTTGTCTCTGTTCCAGCCACTGTAAAGGGGGTCTGCACCCTTATGCAGGGTCACTTCTACCATTAGGCAGAGTGAGACATTTGTCTCAGGCACCCCTGCACTGAAGAAGAAAGGCAGCAGACAGGCAGTGGTGGAAAAAAAAAATGTTTTTCCTTGACCGGTCAAGAAAAAAAATAATTTTCCCTAGTAACAGATATGATGTTCTTAAAATCGTTTTATATGGTTAGGTTAGCTTAAAGGGCAATTTCTTTAAATTCTTCATAGTCCCAGAGATATAAGCCTTTGAATATGCTGTGATTTGTAGGAGCTGCTACACCTCATCTGTCACTCAAAGGCACACACCCACACAATCCAAACCATGCAGCACTGTCACACACTCCCTCACCAACACTATAAGTACCATGTGCAACACATAGTCATATGCTGTAGTGCTAAACACAATCAATAAACTATTAACCCAGCAAAAAAACATACAAACAAAACCAGTGACTCAAATGGACATCACCAAGTAAACACTAATACAGTGTATATAATAATACAGTAATACAGTATATATAATAATACAGTAATACAGTGTATATAATAATACAGTAATACAGTATATATAATAATACAGTAATACAGTGTATATAATAATACAGTAATACAGTGTATATAATAATACAGTAATACAGTGTATATAATAATACAGTAATACAGTATATATAATAATACAGTAATACTTAATCTAATAATACCGTAATACAGTATATATAATATACGTAATACAGTATTATAATCTACAGTAATCCAGTGTATATATAATACAGTAATACAGTATATATAATAATAAACAGTAATACAGTATATATCGAATACATACAGTAATACAGTGTATATAATATACAGTATACAGTAATATAATCTAGTTCGTAATACAGTATATATATAAGTACAGTAATACAAGTATATATAATAAATACAGTATCCAGTTATATATAATACAGTAATACAGTGTATATAATCATACACAGTAATTACAGTATATATAATAATACAGTAATACAGTATATATAATAATACAGTAATACAGTAATATATATAATACAGTAATACAGTAGTTATATAATAATACAGTAATCCGTAATACAGTATATAATATACAGTAAACAGTATATATAATCAGTACATATGTATATAATAACAGTAATACATATATATAATGAGTAATATATATTATAATATACAGTAATACAGTGTAATATAATAATACGTAACCAGTATATATAATAATACAGTAACAGTAATTTAATAATACAGTAATCCAGTATATATAATAATACAGTAAGTACAGTATATATAATAATAACAGTAAATACCAGTGTATATAGATACTACAGTAATACAGTATATATAATAATCCAGTAATACAGTATATAAATAATACAGTAATACGTGTATAAATAATCATAATACGTAATAAATATACATTAGATATATTATAATACAGTAATACAGTATATATAATAATACAGTATACAGTGTATATATAATACAGTATACAGTGTATTAATAATACAGTAATACAGTATATATAATAAGTACAGTAATACAGTATAAGTATAATATAGTAATACAGTAATAATAAGAATATAATAATTACATAATAATACAGTGTATATAAAAATACAGTAATCATAATCACGTATAATATACAAAATACAGTAATACAGTATATATAATAATACAGTAATACATGTTATATATAAGTAATACAGTAATACGTTATACAGTAATACAGTATATATAATAATACAGTAAATACAAGTTATAATATACAGTCATACATTATTATAATACAGTAATACAGTATATATAATAATACAGTAATACAGTATATATAATAATACAGTATAACAGTATATATAATAATACAGTATAAGTATATATAATAATCAGTATACAGTATATATAATATACAGTATCAGATGTTATACAGTAAACGTATATATAATATACAGTAACAGTGTATATAATAATAAGCGTAATACAGTATATATAATAATACAGTAATACAGTATATATAATAATACAGTAATACAGTATATATATAATAATACAGTAATACAGTAGATATAATAATACAGTAATGTATAAACGTATAACAGTTATATATAATACATAATACAGTATATATAATAAGACAGTAATACAGTATATATAATAATACAGATACAGTATATATAATAATCAGTAATACAGTATATATAATAATACAGTAAAACAGTATATATAATACAGTAATACAGTATAAATACAACAAGATAGTATATTAATAATACAGTAATACAGTGTATATAATAATACAGTAATACAGATAAACCAAACAAAATACAGTGTATATAATAATACAGTATACAGTTATATACGTTAATACAGTATATATATAATACAGTAATACAGTGTATATAATAATAGTACGTATATATACGGTATTATAATAATACGTAAGAAGTAATATATAATAATACAGTAATACAGTTATATAATATAACAGTAACAGTTATATAAAATAATACATTAATACAGTGTATATTAATAAACAGTTAATACAGTATATAATAATACAGTAATACAGTATATAGAATATACAGTAATACAGTATACTAATAAAATACAGTAATACAGTATATTAATAATACAGTATACTATATAATAATACAGTAATACATGTATATATAATACAGTAATACAGTGTAATAATATACCGTATACAGTATATTATACATCAACAGTAATATACAGTATATATAATAATACAGTAATACAGTTATATAATAATCCATAATACAGTATATATAATAATACAGTAATACGTGTATATAATAATACAGTAATAAGTATAATATAATACAGTAATACAGTGTATATAATACTACAGTAATACAGTATATACTAAATACAGTAATCCAGTATATATAATAGTACAGTATATACAACGTAAGATATAATAATACAGTAATACAGTATATATATAATAATAATCAGTAATACAGTAATAATAATAATACAGTAATACAGGTATATAATAATACAGTAATACAGTGATTATAATAATACAGTAATACTATATTAAATAATAAAGTAATACAGTATATATATAAACCAGTATACAGTATATTAAATATACAGTAATACAGTGTATATAATAATACAGTATACAGTGTATATAATATCTTAATACCGTATATATATAATACAGTATACGTAAATAATAAACAGTAATACGTGTATATAATAAGTATACAGATATATAATAAAAGTAATACAGTATAATTACTATTTACAGTATACAGTAGATTAATAATACAGTAAACAGATATATAATAATCATATACAGTAATATATAATAATACAGTAATCATTATATATAATAATACAGAATACAGTATAATATATAATACAGTAATACAGTTATATAATAATACAGTAATACAGTATATATAATAATACCAGTAATATACAGTATATAATAATACAGTAATACGTATTATATAATACATTAATCCAGTATTATATATAATACAGTAATACAGTATATAAAAAATAATACAGAAAATACGTATATAACTAAACAGTAAACGTATATCATAATACGTAAACGTATTATAATAATACAGTAATACAGTATATATATAATACAGTAATACAGTATCATATAATAATACCAGTAATACAGTATTATATTACAGTAATACGTTATATAATCGACAGTAATAATGTATATATAAATACAGTAATACAGTCATATAATAATACACTAATACAGTATATATAATAATACACTAATACAGACTAATACCAACAAACACACAGTATAATATTAAATACGTAATACAGTATATAAATAATACAGTAATACGGACTATATACCAAACAAGACACCACAGTATATATAATATACAGTAAAACAGTAATATATAATAATAATCAGTAATACAGATATATTAACCAAACAAGACACACAGTATATATAATAATACAGTATACAGTATATATATAATACAGTAATACAGTGTATATAATAATCCAGTAATACAGTATTATAATAATACAGTTATACATTGTATATAATAATCAGTATACGGACTATATACCAAACAAGACACACGTATATATATAATACAGTAAATCAGTATATATAATAATAAAGTAATACAGACATATACCAAACAAGAACACACAGTATATATAATACTACAGTAATACAGTTTAATATAATACATGTAATACAGTAATATATATAATACAGTAATAACAGTGTTATATAATAATACAGTATATACATATATATAATTAATACAGTAATATCAGTGTCTTAATAATACAGTAATACATATAATAATAATCAACAGTAATCAGTATATATAATAATACAGTATACAGTATATATCAATAATAATCAGTATACGTATATATATAATAATACAGTAATACATGTATAATAAATACAGTAATACGGACTATATACAAACAAAGCCACAGCATATCATAATACAGTAATACAGTTATATAATAATACAGTAAATCCAGTGTATATAATATACAGTAAATACGGACTATATACCAAACAAGACACACAGTATATATAATTAATACAGTATACAGTAATATTAATAATACAGTTAATCAGTATATATATAATACAGAATACAGTAGATATAATACTACATAATTACAGATATATAATAATAAATACCCTATAACAGTGTATATAATAATACAGTAATACAGTATATATACAATCCAGTAATACAGACTATATACCAAACAAGACACACAGTATATATAATAAACAGTAACATCAGTATATATAAATACACTATACAGACTATATACCAAACAGAACAACAGTATCATATAAAATACAGTAATACAGTATATATAATAATACCCTAATACAGACTATATACCCACAACATACAGTAATATAATAATACACTAATACAGTATATTAATAATACAAATCAGTAATACAGACATATACCAAACAAGACACACATAATATATAATACAGTAATACACGTATATATAATAACTACAGTAACTACGGACTATATACCAAACAAGACTACATATATATTATAATCAGTAATACAGTGTATATAATAATACAGTATACAGTATTAACAATACAGTAATACAGACTATATACCAAAAACAAGACACACAGTAATATATAATAATACACTAATACAGTATTATATAATAAACAGTATACGGACTATATACCAAATCAAGACTACAGTATATATAATAATACAGAAATACGTGCCCATATACAACCAGCACACAGTATATATAATATACAGTAATACAGTGTTATAATATACATATACGTAATATAGAATAACAGTAATACAGACTATATACCAACAAGACACACAGTATTATAAATAATACAGTATATATAATAATACAGTATTTAATAATACCGTAATACAGTGTATATATAATTACATTAATACAGTTGTATATAATAAATACAGTAAATACAGTATATATAATAATACAGTAATACAGTACTATATACCAAAACAAAACACGTATATATAATAATACACTAATACAGTATATATTAATAATACAGTAATACAGACATATACCAAACGAACACAGTATATATAATAATACACTAATACAGTATATATTATAAATAAACGTATACGGACTATATACCAAACCACAGACACCATTATATATAATACTACACTATACAGTGTATATAATAATACAGTAATCGGACTATACTCCAAACAAGACACTAGTATATATAATAACACTAATACAAGTGTATATAATAATACACGTAATGCAGACTATATACCAACAAGTACATACAGTATATATAATAAACACTAATCAGTATATATAAAGTAATACGGACTATATACCAAAACAGACACACAGTATATAATATACAGTAATCAGTATATAAATAATACAGTAATACGGATATATACCAAACACGACACCAGTATATATATTAATCAGTAATCAGTATCTATAATAATACATAAACAGACTATACCAAACAAGACCAGTATATAATAATACAGTACTACATGTATCTAATAATACAGTAATACAGACTATATCCAAACAGTACACAGTATATATAATAATACAGTACATACAGTGTATATAATAATCAGTAATACAGGACTATATACCCAACAGACACCACAGTATATATAATAATACACTAATACAGTGTATATAATAATACAGTAATACGGACTATATACCAAACAAGACACACAGTATATATAATAATACAGTATATATAATACAGTATATATAGTAATACAGTGTATATAATAATACACTAATACAGTGTATATAATAATACAGTATATATAATAATACAGTAATACGGACTATATACCAAACAAGACACACAGTATATATAATAATACAGTAATACCGTATATTATATATAACAGTAAGACAGACTATATACCAAAAAATACCAGTATTATAATATACACTAATAGACTATACCAAAACGTACATGTATATATAATAATACAGTTTTAACACATAATACCTGTAATACAGTGAGATAAACAGAACACAGTATTATTACCAATACATATACAGTAATACACGACATAGTAATATATATACAGTAATACAGTATATATATTCATACAGTAACAGACTATATACCAAAACAAGACACACAGTATATATAATAATACAGTAATACAGTGTATATAATAATATACAGTAATACGGACTATATACCAAACAAGACACACAGTATATATAATAATACAGTAATACAGTGTATATAATAATACAGTAATACAGTGTATATAATAATACAGTAATACAGTATATATACAATACAGTAATACAGACTATATACCAAACAAGACACACAGTATATATAATAATACAGTAATACAGTATATATAATAATACAGTAAAACAGACTATATACCAAACAAGACACACAGTATATATAATAATACAGTAATACAGTATATATAATAATACAGTAATACAGACTATATACCAAACAAGACACACAGTGCAATCTATGAAACATATAGTCTAAAGCAAATGAAATGTATCAGGATAACAAGCAGTGTCACTGTATTTGTGAAGGTCTCACTACAGCTGCTGCTACACTGACTCTGTCTTCAGTGATTATGATCTCAGCTAAGCAGGGGGAGAGATATGAACTTTAGGTACAAACATAAATACCAATTAGCAAACTTAGAGAACAGGCAGAGTTCAGTAAAGAATCTCAGCACCATTTGTCCTCCTCTCTCCCCCTCTGCCCCTCTCTACAGCATATTGTTACTTTCTCCCACACTTTGCTTGCTTGCAGTCTAGCTCTGAAAGGTAGGGGTCAACACGATGTCAGCACTTCATTTAAAGTCCTTTCAACTGAGCATGCCCGGACTTTTCATACAGCCCTTAACTGCTTGAGGGGGACTAGACTGAAAGGGGAAGGGGACTACACAGCTTGGTACAAACTTCTGCACAGCAGGATGAAAGTAAGGCAGCTTATACTAAGTGATCTGTTCATTGTATATAGACAAAGTTTGTTTTTCACTATAGTTGCCCTTTAAGTTAGTTTGTTAGGCTAGATTAGACTAGTTGGGTTAGTTAGGGTCCTGCTGAAAGAGTCTACCTTGACGTGGTGGCAGGCTTACAAATCTTTTATACTACAGAAAGTATGTCATTTCTAATGTATTATAACAGTTGAACCAACATGTATAGCACAGGCTAAAGTTATTTTGATTTGAGCAACAAAACTAAGTGTCTGTTTGAGGAACTGTTTAAATGCATATGTGATAGGAGTTTCAAAATTGTAACATATTAGCCACGCTAAAACCAAGCCCACCGTCAAAGCCACACCCACTTTAACACAACGGCTTCGCGCCACGCCTGGAAATAACCAAGGGTGGCATTCAAAAGTTTGGTTAAGACAGAAACCCTGAAATTGCCCCTAGACAGCAGCTAACTGCAGGATTGGGTTTATCTGTACAGAAAGAGCACAGAGTAACATATAATGCTTATTCCTTTTCATGATGTTAATGCTGAATCAATTAGAAATACCGTATATACTCGAGTATAAGCCGACCCGAGTATAAGCCGAGGTACCTATTTTTACCTCAAAAAGTAAGAACCCATGATTGACTCGAGTATAAGCCGAGGGTTGAAATTATGGGAACTCTGCTGTCCATAAAAAATTCCTTGGCACTCCAGATGTTTGGAAACTACAACTCCCAGCATGCTTTAGTAGCTGGGAGTTGTAGTTTCCAAACCCCTTTAGTGCCAAGGAATGAGGCTTTTTTATGGACAGCACCCCCCAGGAAAGGCCCAAAAACATTCCCATGTGGTAAATTCAGGGTAATCTGCTGCTGCTTACCGGTACCGTACTTCTCTATGTACCAGCTACAGGTAACTTAATTCTCTGGATCCTCCGGCTGCATGTTGTACTCTGCAGCTGTACTGTCTGGCGCAGAGTAGTGGATCCTGCCTGCTGGCACTCTGCACGCTGCTCTGCAAATCTTCCGGGTACTCGCCGGCTGTGTAACTTACTGCCCGGCGCCGAGTAGTGACGTCACTACTCGGCGCCGGGCAGTAAGTTACACAGCCGGCGAGTACGGACATGCAGAGCAGCGTGCAGAGTGCCAGCAGGCAGGATCCACTACTCGGCACCGGACAGTACAGCCGCAGAGTACAGACATGCAGCGCAGCAGGATCCAGAGAATTAAGTTACACGTAGCTGGTTACATAGAGAAGTACCGGTAAGCAGCAGCAGATTGTGAAAATTTACCATGACCCGAGTATAAGCCGAGGTCGGGTTTTGAGGCTATTTTTAAAGCCTGAAAACCTCGGCTTATACTCGAGTATATACGGAAAGATTTACTTTTATAGAATGGATAGTTTTACATATAGTGTGCCAAGGGGAGGGGCTGGGTGATTGACAGTTCTTTACTGACTAGTCAAATTTCCATAGCTGAAAAACAAGGGATACCCATAACTAATACTTATTAACATAAAAACTAACAGGGTTATACAATAAAAGTTCTTATCGTTTAAAATGGTGCTAATTTTGCCCCAACCAATCAGATGTTAGCTTTCAAATGTTAAATAAGATCTGATTGGTTGGGGCAAAATTAGCACCATTTTCAACGATAAGAACTTTTATTGAATCTCCCTGTAACTTTCTTACTAACAGGTGGTGAACCAGGTCAACATAGACAGGTCTTTCCAGCAATTGGAAGCAAAAGGGAGAAGGGAGTCAGGCCGGTAGCTGGGAAGAGCAGAAAGGTCCAGGAAGGGTTTGTTTAAGTATAGGGGATACCACGGCATGTTTAAATGAGGAGGGAAAAATACCAGTAGATAGGGACAAGTTAAAGGTTATCTACATCCTTGAAAAAAACCTTTTCTGTAGTGTAGGGCCCCCTATCCCACCCCAACCACCAGGTTCAATTGTCTAAAAAAGGATCAGTACAGTACTTACAATCCTTTGTTTCCCCGAAGCTCAGATATTGGCCCTCTGCTTATCAGAACTGCAAGCAGGGGGCCAGACTGTCAGCTGCATCTGTGATTGGCTGAGAGGTAGCCAATCATGGACGTGGCTGCCGGCTTTGCTGAATACTGGGGAAACAAAGGATTGTAAGTACCATTCTGATTTTTAGGTAAGAATTTTTAAACACTACATAGTGGGACCAGTGGTGGGTTAAATTTTAGTTTTGTTAGTTTTGGGGGGGGGACATGTCCTTTTAAAAAAACCTGGTATGAAGAAGGAGGAGAGATATAGGGATTGAGATGAGAGGGAAAGGGGTTGAGGGGGCAGGTGGTGAGATGTATCCTGGTTGGAGACCTACAAGTCCTTATTCTGTAACAGTTGTGAGGCTCATTAGGGGGCAAGTAAAGGGATTAAACAATAAAGGGGGTATAGATAAAGGGGGTGAGCAATGAAGGGAGGCTAGGCAGTGCAGTGGGAGGGGTATAGATGGAGGGGTGAACAATGAAGGGAGGTTAGACAGTGCAGTGGTATGGGTATAGATGGAGGAGGTGAAAAATGAAGGGAGGTTAGGCAGTGCAGTGGTAGGGGTATATATGGAGGAGGTGAACAATGAAGGGAGGTTAGGCAGTGCAGTGGGAGGGGTATAGATGGAGGAGGTGAACAAGGAAGGGAGGTTAGGCAGTGCAGTGGGAGGGGTATAGATGGAGGAGGTAAAAAATGAAGGGAGGCTAGGCAGTGCAGTGGGAGAGGTATAGATGGAGGAGGTGAAAAATGAAGGGAGGTTAGGCAGTGCAGTGGTAGGGATATAGATGGAGGGGGTGAACAATGAAGGAAGGTTACACAGTGCAGTGGGAGGGGTATAGATGGAGGGGTGAACAATGAAGGGAGGCTTGACAGTGCAGCGGTAGGGGTATAGATGGAGGGGTGAACAATGAAGGGAGGTTAGACAGTGCAGTGGGAGGGGTATAGATGGAAGGGTGAACAATGAAGGGAGGCTAGACAGTGCAGTGGTAGGGGTATAGATGGAGGGGTGAACAATGAAGGGAAGCTAGACAGTGCAGAGGTAGGGGTATAGATGGAGGGGTGAACAATGAAGGGAGGTTAGACAGTGCAGTGGTAGGGGTATAGATGGAGGGGTGAACAATGAAGGGAGGTTAGACAGTGCAGTTGTAGGGGTATAGATGGAGGGGTGAGCAATGAAGGGAGGTTAGTGCAGTGGTATGGGGTATTGATGGAGGGATGTACAATGAAGGGAATTCAGAGTATCAGTCTTTCAATTATGAGCACAGATACAAAGTAAATGGGTTTTGTATTATCATATTTTATTATGTCACTTTGCACTTTATATTTATTACTATGATCATATGTGAGTGCTTATATGTATAGATAGATGTTACCTCACTTGTTTTAGACTTATATGTATTATTATTGAAATTATGTATTTATATTGATTACATAGCACCTTATGATACACGCTATTTGGCACCTTATAATGTACGCTATTTTGCACTTTATCGTATGGGGTGGGAGTGACCATTAAGATTGGAAATAGGTCCCCCACCCATCACTCAAGGTGTGTAACACTGGTAGGTGGAGCTTAGTGGGTATAAAAGGGTGGAGGGTTATAGCACTGGTTATACCCGGGGAAGGGGGCAGGCAGCTCCCCGAAACGTTGTACTGTTGTTTATGCACAACAGATAGGAGAGTCTAGTGGGTTTGCTTGGGTTTGGGCTTTCCTAATCCTACCCTGGTTTTGAACTGTTTTTTATGTCACCTACAGCAGGGTCACTTAATATGTGATTGGCTAAGAAGGTATACAGCTATTGTTTAGTAGTATATACAGCATTGTTTGCCGGTGTCTTTGTTTCTACTATAGCTATCCCCATTGGTGCTGAACCTCCCAACCATAAAACCCTTAGTAATGGGGTATAAATTGAGTGATCTAGAGTGGGATGCGGATGTGAATGAGGTATTCTCAGGAAGCCAATCTGAAGATGGAGAGAGTATTTACAAGGATTTTAATAAGTATAAAAAAATAACTCAATAAAGTGATTAGGAGAAAATGGGAAATTGTAAGTCTAGAAAATGATTCCTCTGGGATTACTATGGAAATTCAAACCAGGCACCAAATTAACACCCAGACTTTCTGGAGATTTGTCCTGGGAAGAAATCTTTGATGAAGCAGCCTTTAAATTAATGAGTCTAATAGTGAAAGTAACCAACAAACAGATGGCAGAAATTGAGATAGAAGTCAATAAGATGAATTGATAAAATGGAAAGATCATAAAGATTATACCAACCAGAACCATAAAGTCAAGATTGACTCAAAATAACGAAAAAGAAAAAAATTCAAAGGGACAGAGTAGATTATGAACAAGAAAGATTATACCTACGATAGAAATGGCTCCTTTAGGGCTAGGCCCCACTTACTCAAAAATTCCCGCAATTTCCCACGCGCATGCAAATTGCGCATCCGTTTCTGTTTTGGTAACGCATTTGTTCACCATTTTGCAAATGAAAAACGCACAAGAATCTTGCACGCGATAATGCTGGCGGTTGCGTGTGCGATTTAGTGGATTGTAGTGGGGCCATAGCCTTAGTGAATCCTCAGAAACGGTAGGAATAGAATTAGTGGAGATTGGAAACAGGCAAAGAAAAAGATTTTCTAGGTTTAAAAGACAGGGGGAGAAAAAAGTTTTTTTAGAGGAGTCAGAAGAGGAGGGTGGAAAATAAAACGCCCAGAAAGATCAGAAATCAAAGAACTACAATCTCCGACAGAAGAAACAATAGGCAAAGATGTTAGAAACATATCTCTATCACTATGGATCAAATACAAGTACATTTGAAGGGCCTTAATTTTGCATTATCCAATAGTTTGAACAAATTCCAATGAATTAAAGACATACATCTCTTAGTAAGATGTATAGTCATGATAAGGATGAGTCTAGAGGGGAGGCAGTTTAGAGAAAGAAATTAGAGAATACTCACCTTGTAAATTCCAACACAATCTATTGCCCCAAGTGAGCCAAGCCTTAAAAGTTTGGAGTACAAATCCAAACCTTATTGTTAAACCCTCAGATAAGGGGGACACGTAGTAGTGATGGATAGACAGATGTACTTAAAAGAAGTAACACACCAGTTAAAAAACAAAACTCAATATAAACCCATTGAGAAAAATCCATTGTCTGAGTTGAATAATAAAGTGTACCAATGTTTGAAGGAAGCTCTCAAAACAAACATCATTAACAAAAAAGAATTTGCTTTTCTATATATCCAACATCCTCAGATTCCTTGTTTTTATTGCATACCAAAAATCCATAAAAACATGAGTAACCCTCCAGGTCGTCCAATCATTTCTGGAATAGGAAGTTCTACAGACAATATTTCCAAATACGTAGACCATGCACTACGAACATTCCTACATATATTACCATCGTATTTACAAGACTCGAGGGAGAGAAGGTTAGATGGTCTACGTGTAAATGATTGGACTATTTTGGTGAGTATCGATGTGGAGGCATTATTAACGTTCTACAAAATAATATATAAAAAAATATATAAAAGGCGTGTGCGCTGCTTTCGTAATTGCGCGAAGATACGAATGTTATGTTACGTACGAACGTCTACATGTAACGACTATCGTGGTGACTATTGTTCGGTGTATGTACAGATGTTGTTTCAATTATGAGGATTAACGATAATGTCGTTAAACGTTCATCGGCTGCATTGTACGGAAATAAGGTGTTAAAATATCAGTCTAAAAGGTTCAAATTGTCCTGGAAAATAAACAACCGTCTTCCACATTGGAGACTTACAAAGAACACTGAACACGAATGGTATTAAAAACCCTCTAAGTGCTAGTCCACACTGCTGCGCTTTTTTTGCGTTTGCGCTTGCGTTTTTTCCGTATCATTGAAAACGCACGTTCTCGGGTGCATTGCGATTGTGATTTGCGTTCCGCATTTTAAATCGTTTTTCAATACTTAATGAAAAAAACGCACGCGCAAACGCAACGAAAACGCACATGAAATTGCATGCGATTCCATGTACTATTGCGTTTGCGTTGCAGTGTGGCCGTGCCCAAAGACATAATGCTCCCAACAATCTAACCACACTTTGGTGTGTGTATTTTCCAGCATGAAGAAGGGTAATTATTGTCGTATAATAGACTCCAGGGAGCTGGATTCATCCATCCTAATGATGTCCAAAGTCAATATGGCTGAAACGCTTTGTTCATTAATAAAAGACATACAGGGTTATTCAATAAAAGTTCTTATCATTTAAAATGGTGCTAATTTTGCCCCAACCAATCAGATGTTAGCTTTCAAATGTTACATAAGCTCTGATTGGTTGGGGCAAAATTAGCACTATTTTAAATGATAAGAACTTTTATTGAATCTCCCTGTTAGTTATAAATCCAGACGAGCGCTCCCTGGACTTTATTGTTTTCTACTAGTGCACCCCTGTGTACAACCTGGTTATTGGTTGGAACGGATGGAAGTGCAAAGTAACCTACCACAGTATAACATACATGTAACTCTCCTTTCTGGCCTACCT
>JAACNH010000517.1:75643-189930 GCA_019447015.1 Hymenochirus boettgeri | reverse complement strand
GTGTTATAGGAACGCCCAGAGTAAGGTGTTAAAACAGCATTGTGCATGGCAGACAGTTGGTGTCGACCCCCCCCACCTCTATTTAGGCTTGGTTTCTTTATTTTCACATAAATGGCCTCCTTAACACCTCTCTTGAACCAGTCACGTTCCTTTGCCAAACATCCTATGGTACATCTTCCCCCAGTCAGGATAATTGCTGTTTTGAAACCAATATGGATGTTGGAATACATTATAAGGTTTATTACTGGGGATTTGCCACTAATCTTGATGTAGTGTTTGTGTGGAACTCATTAATGGATCTTTATGTTATTAGCTAATGACGTGATGATGTTTCCCTCTGTCACTAGATGAATCCAATGTCGGCGTTGTGGTGGGAATTATCAGTGCCGTTCTGGTGATTATTTTAGTTTCCATCATCATATTAGTTTTATGGAAACACAGCAGGAGAAAAGGTAAATTCCTTTCACAGTGTCGGTAATGATTGTGGGGTAAACTAGATGTGGTTATGGGCCGGACAACACTTCCACGTTCTCTCACGTGCTAACAATCCACTTGTGATCCTGGAAATCTCAGGATAGTCAATGTGCCCCCATTCCAGACTGTAGCTTGGATCACAGCGCAAATGCTTTGGTGTGACCTAACCCTAACTATAGGGATCATTCAATGATGTGAATTAAATGTTAATGTATCTCAATTCTTCACCTTGTCATGGGTAGAGATGGCCGACCTTACTGGAAAAGTTCGGAAGTTCGGAAACAACCCATAACAGTCAGTGGGAGGAAATGGTTCGAAAATTGTGGAAATAACAAATAATTGTGTTAAAATAACAATGTAACTTTTTTTATCTTCCTATATAAAGTATATATACAGTATATTTATCTCCCTATATAAAGTATATAGACAGTATATTTATCTCCCTATATAAAGTATATATACAGTATATTTATCTCCCTATATAAAGTATATATACAGTATATTTATCTCCCTATATAAAGTATATAGACAGTATATTTATCGCCTATATAAAGTATATATACAGTATATTTATCTCCCTATATAAATTATATATACAGATACAGTATTATCTCTTATATAAAGTATATATACAGTATATTGTAGTCTCCTCCTATATAAAGTCTAATGACAGTATATTTATCTCCCTATAATAAAGTATATAGACAGTTATACTTTATTCTCCCTATATAAAGTATATAGACGATATATTATCTCCTATAATAAAGTATATATACAGTAATATTTATGCTCCTCTATATAAAGTATATATACAGTATATTTATCTCCCTTATATAAAGTATATATAATTATATTTTATCTCCTATATAACAGTAGATATACAGTATTTTATATCCTTATAAAAAGTATATAACGTATATTGTATCTCCTTAATAAAGTATATATACAGTATATTGATTCCCTATAAAATATATACAGTATATTACTTCCATACTAAAGTATATAACAGTTATTTATCTCCTATAAAGTATATAGACAGTATATTTATCTCCCTATATAAAGTATATAGACAGTATATTATACTCCTATATCAAGTATATATTACAGTATATTTATTCCCTATTAAAGTATTACAGTAGATATAGTCTTCTCCTATATAAAAGTCAGATTACAGTATATTTATCTCCTTATATAAAGTATGATCTACAGTATATTTATCTTCCCTATATAAATATATATACAGTTATGTATCTATCCTATATTAAAGTATATATACAGTACTATTTATCTCCGTATATAAGTATATAACAGTATATTTATCTCCCTATTATAAAGTATATAGACAGTATATTTATCTCCCTATATAAAGATATTACAGTATATTTTTCCTATATAAAGTATAAACAGTATATTTTACTCCTTATATAAAGTATATATACAGTATATTATTGCCTAATAAAGTATATATACAGTATTTTCTCCTATATAAAGTATATATACAGTATATTTATCTCCCTTATAAAGTAGATATACAGTATATTATTCCCCATATAAAGTATATATACAGTATATTTATCTCCCTATATAAAGTATATAGACAGTATATTTATCTCCCTATATAAAGTATATATACAGTATATTTATCTCCCTATATAAATATAATACAGTATAGTTTTCTCCCTATATAAAGTATATACAGTCATTGCCTAATATAATTATCTCCCTATATAAAGTATATAGACAGTATATTTCATCTCCCTATATAAAGTATATATACAGTTATATTTATCTCCCTATATAAGTATATATACAGTATATTTATCCCCTATATAAGATATATAATGTATATTTATCTCCCTATATAAAGTATATATACAGTATATTTATTCCCTATATAAAGTTATATACATATATTTATCTCCCTATTAAAGTTATATACAGTAAATTTATCTCCCATATAAAATATATCAGTATATATCTCCCTAGATAAAGTATATAGAAGTATATTTATCTCCCTATATAAAAGTATATATACAGTTATTTATCTCCCTATATAAAGTCATATATACAAGTATATTTATCTCCCTATATAAAGTTATATATACAGTATATTTAATCTCCTTATATAAAGTATACAACAGTATATTTATTCCCTATATAAGTATATAAGTATATTATCTCCCTTATATAAAGTATATATGACAGTATATTTATCTCCCTATTAAAGTATATATACAGTATATTTATCTCCCTATATAAAGTATATAGACAGTATATTTATCTCCCTAATAAGTATATAAAAAGTATATTTATCTCCCCTATATAAGTATATATACAGTATATTATTCCTATATAAAGTATATAGTACAGTTATATTATCTAACCTATATAAAGGATATATAGGTACAGTATATTTATCTCCTATATAAAGTATATATACAGTATATTTATCTCCCTATATAAAGTTATATATACAGTATATTTATCTCCCTATAGAAGTATATAACAGTATATTTATCTCCCTATATAAAGTATATAGACAGTATAATTATCTCCCTATAGTAAAGATATATACAGTATATTTATCTCCTATATAAGTAATATATACAGTATATTATCTCCCTATATAAAGTATATAACAGTATATTTATCTCCCTATATAAAGTAGATATACAGTATATTTATCTCCCTATATAAAGTTATATACAGTATATGTATCTCCCTATATAAAGTATATATACAGATATTTATCTCCATATAAAGTATTATACAGTATATTATCTCCTTATATAAAGTTATATCAGTATATTTATCTCCCTATATAAAGTATATCGACAGTATATTTATCTCCTATATAAAGTATATATATAGTATATTTATCTCCCTTATAAAGTATATATACAGTATATTTATATCTCCTTATATAAAGTATTTACAGTATATTTATTCATGATAAAGTAATATACAGTGATATTTATCTCCATATAAAGTTATATAACAGTATATTATTCCTTATATAAGTATATATACAGTATATTAATGTCCTATATAAAGTATATAATACAGTTATCTTATCTTCCTATATAAAGTATATATACAGTAATATTTATCTCCCTATATAAAGTATATAACAGTATATTATATCTCCCTATATAAAGATATATACAGTAATTTATCTACCTATATAAAGGATATATACAGTCATTTATCTCCCATATAAAGTATATATATACAGTTATATTATCTCCTTATATAAAGGATATATACAGTATATTTATCTCCTTATATAAAGTATTATAAATGTATATTATCTCCCTATATAAAGTATATATCAGTATATTTAGCTTCACTATAATAAAGTATATCTACAGTATATTATCGCCCTATATAAAGTATACTAGACAGTATATTTATCTCCCATATAAAGGATATAGAACAGTATTGGAATCTCCTTAATAAAGTAGAATTATACAGTATATTTATCTCTATATAAAGTAATATATCAGTAATTTATCTCCCTATATAAGTATATATACAGTATATTTATCTCCTTATATAAAGTATATATACAGTATATTACTCTCCTATATAAAGTATTATATACAGTTATTTATCCCCCTATATAAAGTATTATCATATCAGTATAATTTATCTCCCGTATATAAAGTATATTAGACAGTATATTTATCTCCCTATATAAAGTAATATACAGTATATTTATCTCCCTATATAAAGTATAGTATACGTATATTTATCCTCACTATATAAATTTATATACAAGTATATTTATCTCCCTATATAAAGTATATAGACAGTATATTTATCCCCCTATATTAAGTATATATACAGTATATTTATCTCCTATATAAAGTATATACAGTTATTTATCTCCTATTAAATATATCGAGTATTATATTTATCTCCCTATTAAAGTATATAACAGTTATTTATCTCCCTATATAAAGTATATATACATAATTTATTCTCCTATATAAAGTATATATACAGTATATTTATCTCTGATATAAAGTTAATCAGTATATTTATCTCCGATATAAAGTATATATACCAGTATATTACTCTCCTATATAAAGTATACATACAGTATATTATATCCCTAATAAGTAGATAGTACATTATGATCCTATATAAAGTATATATACAGATATTATCTCCCTATATAAAGGATATATACAGTATATTTATCTCCCATATAAAGTTATAGTTATACAGTATATTTATCTCCCTATATAAAGTATAATACAGTATATTTATCCTCCTTATATAAAGTATTATATCTAAGTATATTTATTTCCTCTATAAAGTATACATATACAGTATTATCTCCCTATATAACGTATAATAGACAGTATATTTATCTCCCTATATAAAGTATAATACAGATATTTATCTCCCTATATAAGTATATATACAGTATATTTATCCCTATATAAAGTATATAGCAGTATATTATCTTAATAAAAAGTATATATATCAGTATAATCTACCTATATAAGTCCTAATACAGTATATTTATCTCCCTATATAAAGTATAGATACAGTATATTATTCCCTATATAAAGTATATGACAGATATTTATCTCCCTATATAAAGTATTAGACAAGTATATTTATCTCCCTATATAAAGTATATATACAGTATATTTATCTCCCTATATAGAAGTATTAGATACAGTATATTTATTCCCTATATAAAGTATATATACAGTAATTTATCTCTGATATAAAGTATATAACAGTATATTTAATCTCCCTATATAAAGTATATATACAGTATATTATCTCCCTATATAAAGTATATTGACAGTTATATCTCCTATATAAAGTATATATAAGTATATTATCTTCCCTATATAAAGTATATAAAGTATATGTTATCCTATATAAAGTATATATACAGTTATATTTATCTACCCTATATAAAGCTATACTATGACAGGTATTTATCTCCTATAAAAGTATATATACAGATATTTATCTTCCCTATATAAAGTATAGATAAAGTATATTTATCTCCTATATAAAGTATATCATACAGTATAGTGATCTCCCTATATAAAGTATAATAAGTATATGATCCCCGATATAAGTATAAGAAGTATATTGACGCTCCTTAGTATAAAGTAGATATTGACAGTTTATTTATCTCCTCTATAAAAGTATATAACAGTATATTTATGCCCTATATAAAGTTAATACAGGATATTACTCCCTATATAAAGTATATAACCAGTGATATTTATCTCCCTATATAAAGTATAGAAGACAGTAGTAGTTTATCTCCCTATATAAAGTATATAGACGTATATTTATCCTATAGAAAGCTATAATACAGTGTGATGTCATGTCCCTTATAAGTATATGAGTATATCTTATTCATATAATAAGTATTATATACAGTATATTATCTCTATATAAAGTATATCAGATATTTATCTACGATAATATATAATAGTATATAGACAGTATATTTATCTAGTATAGAGATATAGACATATATTTATTCCCTATATAGAAGTATAATACAGTATATTTATCTCCTAGGAATATAAATGTTAGATAGCCAGGATATATGTATATTCCCTAATATAAGTATGTCATAGGAATGTCCATATTATCTCCTATTATATAATAGATAGTACAGTATATATTTATCTCTCCTATATAAATATATATACAGTAATTTATCTCCGAATAAAGTATATAGACAGCTATATATTCTCTATATAGAAATAGTATAGTACCAAGATATTTATATCCTAGGTATAAAGTATATAGAATTATTTATCTCCCTATATAAAAGTATATTATACAGTATATTACTCCGATATAAAGTATTTACAGTATATATCTCTAATAAATATAATACAGATATTTACTCGGGCCTATATAATTATATAGACAGTTTATTTATCTTATATATAATAGATATGAATATTGGGACCAGGATGTCATTGATTATCTCCTATATATAGAGTATATATCTACAGATAATATATATTTATCGTTACCCAAATGATTATATAAATATATATATACAGTATATACTATTTATTCCCTGAAGTATTACTATAGTTTATAATACAGTATATTTATCGATACCCTATGATATAAGTAATAGGACATTGCATTATTTAGATCCTATTATAAAGTATACATAAGCTATATATTATTTATATAGAAGTGAATATATAAGAGTATTTATCTCTATTAAAGTATATATAAGATCGTATTCATACAATAAAGTATATTCAGTTGAATATTGTATCTCCTATATGTAATTTGACGTGTTTTATTCCTATATAAGATATAGACAGTAATATTTATCTCCTATATAAAGTATATAGCAGTAATTTACTTATATAAAGATATGAAGTATATTAGCTCCTATATAAATGTAATAGCAGTGTATTGTATATTATACGTATATAATATGATGATATTGTATGGGCCCAGGAATGTGAGATTATCTTTTCTATGTTTATATATTAGATAACTGTATATACAGATAATATGAGTATGGGGCCTAGGAATGTGCATTGATTATCTTTCTATGTTATAATATAGATATACTGTATATACAGATAATATGATATTGTATGGGGCCTAGGAATGTGTTGATTATCTTTTCTATGTTTATATATATAGATATACTGTATATACAGATAATTATATTGTATGGGGCCTAGGAATGTACATTGATTATTTTTCTATGTTATATATAGATATACTGTATATACAGATAATATGATAATTGTATGGGGCCTAGGAATGTACATTGATTATCTTTTCTATGTTTATATATATAGATATACTGTATATACGATAATATGATATTGTATGTGGGCCTAGGAATGACATTGATTATCTTTTCTATGTTATATATATATATAGATATACTGTATATACAGATAAATGATATTGTATGGGGCCTAGGAATGTACATTGATTACTTTTCTATGTTTATAATATAGATATACTGTATATACAGATAATATGATATTGTAGGGGCCTAGGAATGTACATTGATTATCTTTTCTATGTTATATATATAAGATATACTGTATATACAGATAATATGATATTGTATGGCCTAGGAATGTGATTGTTATCTTTTCAGTTTATATATAGATAACTGTATATACAGATAATGATTATTGTATGGGCCTAGGAATGTACATTGATTATCTTTTCTATGTTTATATATATATAGAGATTACTGTATATACAGATAATATGATATTGTATGGGGCCTAGGAATGTACATTGATTATCTTTTCTATGTTTATATATATAGATATACTGTATATACAGATAATAATGATATTGTATGGGCCTAGGAATGTACATTGATTATCTTTTCTATGTTTATATAATATAGATATACTGTATATACAGATAATATGATATTGATGGGCCTAGGAATGTACATTGATTATCTTTTCTATGTTTATATATATAGTATACTGTATATACAGATAATATGATATTGTATGGGCCTAGAATGTACATTGATTATCTTTCTATGTTTATATATATAGATATACTGTATATACAGATAATATGATATTGTATGGGCCTGAGGAATGTACATTGATTATCTTTTCTATGTTTAATATATAGATAATACTGTATATACAGATAATATGATATTGTATGGGCGCCTAGGAATGTACATTGATATCTTTTCATGTTAATATATATAGATATACTGTATATCAGATAATATGATATTGTATGGGCCTAGGAATGTCATGATTATCTTTTCTATGTTTATATATTAGATATACTGATAGACAGATAATATGATATGTATGGGGCTAGGAATGTAATTGATTATCTTTTCATGTTTTATATATATAGATATACTGTTATACAGATAAATGATATTTAGTATGGGGCCTAGGAATGTGCATTGATATCTTTTCTATGATTATATATATAGAATACTGTATATACAATAATATGATAATTGTATGGGCCTGGAATGTCATTGATTATCTTTTCTATGTTATAATATATATATATACTGTATATACAGATAATATATATGTATGGGGCCTAGGAATGTACATTGATTATCCTTTTCTATGTTTATATATATAAGATATACTGTATATACAGATAATATGATATGTAGGGGGCAGGAATGTACATTGATTATCTTCTATGTTATATATATAGATATACTGTATATACAGATAATATGATATTGTATGGGGCCTAAGGAATGTCATTGATTATCTTTTCTATGTATTATATATATAGATATACTGTATATACAGATAATATGATATTGTATGGGGCCTAGGAATGTGCATTGATTATCTTTTCTAGTTTATATATATAATATACTGTATATACAGGAATTATGATATTGTATGGGCCTAGGAATGTACATTGATTATTCTTTCTATGTGTATAATATATATAGATATACTGTATATACAGATAATATGAGATTGTATGGCCTAGGAATGTCATTGATTATCTTTTCTATGTTTATATATATATAGATATACTGTATATACAGATAATATGATATTGTATGGGCCGGAATGGACATTGATATCTTTTCTATGTTTATATATATATATATATACTGTATAACAGATAATATAAATTGTATGGGGCCTAGGAATGTACATTGATTATCTTTTCTATGTTTATATATAATAGATATACTGTATATAGATAATATGATATTGTATGGGCCTAGGAATGTACATTGATTATCTTTTCTAGTTTATATATATATAGAGTATACTGTAATACAGATAATATGATATTTATGAGGCCTAGGAATGTACATTGATTTCTTTTCTATGTTTAATATAATAGATATACTGTATATACAGAAATATGATATTGTATGGGCCTAGGAATGTCATTGATTATCTTTTCTATGTTTATATTATATAGATATACTGTATATACAGATATATGATATTGTTTGGGGCCTAGGAATGTTACATTGATTATATTTTCTAGTTTATATATAATAGATATACGTATATACAGATAATATGATATTGTATGGGGCCCAGGAATGTCATTGATTATCTTTTCTATGTTATATCTATATATAGATTATGTATATACAATAATATGATATTGTATGGGGCCAGGAATGTACATTATTATCTTTCTATTTATATATATAGATATACTGTATATACAGATAATATGAATTGTATGGGCTAGGAATGTGCATTGATTATCTTTTCTATGATTTATATATATAGATATACAGTATACAGATAATATGATATTGTATGGGGCTAGGAATGTACATTGATTATCTTTTCTATGTTTAATATATATAGATATACTGTTATACAGATAATATGATATTGTATGGGGCCTAGAATGTACATTGATTATCTTTTCTATGTTATTATATAGATATACTGTAATACAGAGAATATGATATTGTATGGGGCCTAGGAATGTACATTGATTATCTTTTCTATGTATATATATATAAGATATACTGTATAGACAGATAATATGATAATGTATGGGCCCGGAAATGCATTGATTATCTTTTCTATGTTTATAATAGATATACTGTAATACAGATAATATATATGTATGTGAGTACTGGGGCCATAGGAATGTCATGATTATCTTTTCTATGTTGTTATATATATAGATATTACTGTATATACAGATAATATGATATTGTATGGGGCCTAGGAATGTGACATTGATTATCTTTGTCTAATGTTTATATATATAGATTACTGTATATACAATAATATATATTGTATGGGCTAGGAATGTACATTGATTATCTTTCTATTTGTTTTTTATTATATAGGATATACTGTATATACCAGACAATATGATATTGTATGGGGCCTAGAATGTGACATTGATATCTTTTCTAGTTTATAATATATAGATATACTGTATATACAGATAATATGATATTGTATGGGGCCTAGGAATGTGACATTGATTATCTTTTCTATGTTATATATATATAGATATACTGTTATATAAGATAATATGATATTGTATGGGCCTAGGATGTGCATTGATATCTTTCTATGTTTATACATAAAGATGATAAGGTAGATACATATATGATATCTTGTATGGGGCCTAGGAATGTCATTGATTATCTTTTCTATGTTTACTATATATATAGATATACTGTATATACAGATAATATGATATTGTGATGGGGCTAGGAATGTAGCATTGATTATCTTTTTATATATGTGATATTATAGATATACTGTATATACAGATAATATGATATTGTATGGGGCCTAGGAATGTACATTGATTATCTTTCTATGTTATAGATATATAGATATACTGTATAAAATAATAATGATATGTATGGGGCTAGAATGTAATTGTTATCTTTTCATGTTAATATAGATATACTGTATATACAGATAATATGATATTGTAGGGGCCTAGGAATGTACATTGATTATCTTTTCTAGTGTTTAGTATATATATAGATATACACGTATATACAGGTAATATGATATTGTATGGGCCTAGGAATGTGCATGATTATCTTTCTATGTTTATATTTATAGATATACTGTATATACAGATAAATATATTGTATGGGCCAGGAATGACATTGATTATCTTTTCTATGTTATATATATAGATTACTGTATATACAGATAATATATATTGTATGGGGGCCTAGGAATGTACATTGATTATCTTTTCTATGTTTATATTATATATAGATATTACTGTATATAACGATAATATGAATTGTATGGGACCTAGGAATGTACTTGATTATCTTTCTATGTTTATATATATATATAGATATACTGTATATACAGATAATATGTATATATGGGTTAGGAATGTAAATTGATTA
Source organism: Hymenochirus boettgeri (assembly GCA_019447015.1). Classification (NCBI taxonomy): domain Eukaryota; kingdom Metazoa; phylum Chordata; class Amphibia; order Anura; family Pipidae; genus Hymenochirus; species Hymenochirus boettgeri. Next base: position 178,571 of record JAACNH010000517.1, on the reverse strand, counting down.
TCTTTTCTATGTTTATATATATTAGATATACTGTATATACAGATAATATGTTTGTATGGGGCCTAGGAATGTACATTGATATCTTTTCTATGTTATATATATATAGATATACTGTTATAAGATAATATGTATTGTATGGGGCCTAGGAATGTACATTGATTATCTTTTTATGTTTTATTATATATAGATTAATGTATATACAGATAATATGATATTGTATGGGGCCAGGAATGTACATGATTATCTTTCTATGTTATATATATATAGATATACTGTATATACAGATAATTGATAGTGGATGGGGCCTGGTAGGAATGTACATTGATATCTTTTCTATGTTTATATATATAGATATACTGTATATACAGAATAATATGATATTGTATGGGGCTAGGAATGTGCATGATTATCTTTTCTATGTTTATATATATAGATATACTGTATATAAGAGAAATATGATATTGTATGGGGCCTAGGAATGACATTGATTATCTTTTCTATGTTTATAATATATAGATATACTGTATATACAGATAATAGATATTGTATGGGGCTAGGAATGTGCATTGGTTATCTTCTATGTTTATATATATAGATATATGTATATACAGATAATATGATATTGTATGGGGCCTAGAGAATGACATTGATTATCTTTTCTATGTTTATATATATATAGATTAACTGTATATACAGATAATATGTAATGTATGGGGCCTTAGGAAAAGTACATTGATTATCTTTTCTATGTTTTTATATATAAGAGATACTGTATATACAGATAATATGATATTGTATGGGGCCTAGGATGTGCATTGATTATCTTTTCTATGTTTATATAGTAGATATTACTGTATATACAGATAATATGATATTGTATGGGGCCTCGGAATGTGCATGTATGATCTTTCTATGTTATATATATAAGATAATAAGTATATACAGATAATATGATATGTATGGGCCTAGGAATGTACATTGATTATCTTTTCTATGTTTATATTATAGATATACTGTATATACAGATAATATGATATTGTATGGGGCCTAGGAATGTGCATTGATTATCTTTTCTATGTTTATATATATAGATATACTGTATATACAGATAATATGATATTGTATGGGCCTAGGAATGTCATTGATATCTTTTTTATGTTTATATATATAGATATACTGTATATACAGATAATATGATATTGTATGAGCCTAGGAATGTTTTTATGATTACGTTTTCTATGTTTATATATAAGATAAATGTATATACAGATAATATGAATATGTATGGGGCCTAGAATGTACATGATTATCTTTTCATGTTTATATATATAGATATACTGTATATACAGATAATATGAATATTGTATGGGGCCTAGGAATGTACATGATTATTTTCTATGTATATATATATAGATATACTGTATATACAGATAAATGATATTGTATGGGGCCTAGGAATGTACTGATTTCTTTTCTATGATATAATATAGAATATACTGTATATACAAATAATATGATATTGTATGGGGTCAGGAAAGTACATTGATTATCTTTCTATGTTTTTATAATAAGATATACTGTATATACAGATAATATGAATTGTATGGGGCCTAGGAATGTACATTGATTTCTTTCTAGTTTATATATATATAGAGATAACTGTATATCAGGTAATATGATATTGTATGGGGCCTAGGAATGTCATTGATTATCTTTCTATGTTATATATATAGATATACTGTATATACAGATAATATGATATTTATGGGGCCAGGAATGTACATTGATTATCTTTCTATGTTTATATATATAGATATACTGTATATACAGATAATATGAATATGTATGGGGCTAGGAATGTACATTGATTATCTTTTCTAGTTTAATATATATAGATATACTGTATATACAGATAATATGATATTGTATGGGGCCTAGGAATGTACATTGATTATCTTTTCTAGTTTATATATATATATAGATATACTGTATATACAGATAATATGATATTATGTGGGCTAGGAATGTACATTGATTATCTTTTCTATGTTTATATATATTAGAATTACTGTAATACAGATAATATGATATTGTATGGGGCCTAGGAATGTACATTGATTATCTTTCTAGTTAATATATATAGATATACTGTATATACAGATAATATGATATGTATGGGGCCTAGGAATGTACATTGATTATCTTTTCTATGGATATAATATAGATATACTGTATATACAGATAATATGATATTGTATGGGGCCAATGTACAGATTATCTTTCTATGTTTTATATATATATAGATATACTGTATATACAGATAATATGATATTGATGGGGCCTAGGATGTACATTGATTATCTTTTCTATGTTTATATATATAGATATACTGTATATACAGATAATATGATATGTATGGGGCCTAGGAATGTGCATTGATTATCTTTTCTATGTTATATATATAGATATACTGTATATACAGAAATATGATATTGTATGGGCCAGGAATGTACATGATTATCTTTTCTATGTTATATATATAAGATATACTGTATATACAGATAATATGATATTGTATGGGGCTACGGAATGTGCATTGATTATCTTTTCTATGTTATTATATATATAGATATACTGTATATACAGATAATATGATAGTATGGGGCCTAGGAATGTACATTGATTATCTTTCTATGTTATATATATTAGATATACTGTATATACAGATAAATATAATGTATGGGGCCTAGGAATGTACATTGATTATCTTTTCTATGTTTTATAATATAGATATACTGTATATACAGATAATATGATATTGTATGGGGCCTAGGAATGTACATTGATTATCTTTTCTATGTTTATATATATAGATATACTGTATATACAGATAATATGATATTGTATGGGGCCTAGGAATGTCATTGATTATCTTTTCATGTTTATATATATAGATATAGTATATACAGATAATATGATATTGTATGGGACTAGGAATGTACATGATTATCTTTTCTATGTTTATATATATAGTACATGTATATACAGATAATTGATATTGTATGGGCCTAGGAATGTACATTGATTATCTTTTCTATGTTTATATATATAGATATACTGTATATACAGATAATATGATATTGTATGGGGGCCTAGGAATGTGCATTGATTATCTTTCTATGTTTATATATATATAGATATACTGTAATACAGATAATATGGATATTGTATGGGCCTAGGAATGTACATGATTATCTTTTCTATGTTTATTATATATAGATATACTGTATATACAGTATAATATGATATTGTATGGGGCCTAGGAATGACATTGATTATCTTTTCTATGTTTATAATATAGATATACTGTATATACAGATAATATGATATTGTATGGGGCCTAGGAATGTGCATTGATTATCTTTTCTATGTTTATATATAAGATTATACTGTAATACAGATAATATGATATTGTATGGGGCCTAGGAATGTGCATTGTATCTTTTCTATGTTTATATATAATATATACTGTATATACAGATAATATGATATTGTAGGGGCCCTAGGAATTGTACATTGATTATCTTTTCTATGTTATATATATAGATATACTGTATATACAGATAATATGATATTGTATGGGGCCAGGAAGGTAATTGATTATCTTTTCTATGTTTATATATATAGATATACTGTATATACAGATAATATGATATTGTATGGGGCCAGGAATGTACATTGATTATCTTTTCACTGTATTAATATATAGATATACTGTAATACAGATAATATGATATTGTATGGGGCCTAGGAATGTACATTGATTTCTTTTCTATGTTTATATATATATAGATATACTGTATATACAGATAATATGATATTGTATGGGGCCTAGGAATGTGTACTTGATTATCTTTCTATGTTATATATATATATAGTATACTGTATATACAGATAATATGATATTGTATGGGCCTAGGAATGGCATTGATTTATCTTTTTATGTTTATATATATAATATACTGTATATACAGATAATATGATATTGTATGGGGCTAGGAATGTTATTGATTATCTTTTCTATGTTTATATTATATAATAGATATACTGATATACAGATATATGATATTGTATGGGGCCTAGGAATGTACATTGATTATCTTTTTCTATGTTTATATATATAGATATACGGTATAACAGATAATATGATATTGTATGGGGCCTAGGAATGTACATTGATTATCTTTTCTATGTTTATATATATAGATATACTGTATATACAGATATATGATATTGTATGGGGCCTAGGAATGTACATTGATTATTTCTATGTTTATATATATAGATATACTTGATATCAGATAATATGATATGTATGGGGCCTAGGAATGTACATTGATTATCTCTTTCTATGTATATATATATAGATATACTGTATATACAGATAATATGATAATGTATGGGGCCTAGGAATGTACATTGATATCTTTTCTATGTTTATATATATAGATATACTGTATATACAGATAATATGATGTATGGGGCCTAGGAATGTACATTGATTATCTTTTCTATGTTTATATATATATAGATATACTGTATATACAGATAATATGATATTGTATGGGGCCTAGGAATGTACATTGATTATCTTTTCTATGTTTATATATATATATAGATATACTGTATATACAGATTAATATGATATGGTATGGGGCCTAGGAATGTACATTGATTATCTTTTCTATGTTTAATATATAGATATACTGTATATACAGATAATATGATATTGTATGGGGCCTAGGAATGTACATTGATTATCTTTTCTATGTGTTATAATATAAGATATACTGTATATACAGATAATATGATTGTATGGGGCTAGGAATGTACATTGATTATCTTTTCTATGTGTTATATATATAGATATACTGTATATACAGATAATATGATATTGTATGGGGGCCAGGAATGTACATTGATTAATCTTTTCTATGTTTATATATATAGATTATATCTATATATACAGATAATTGATATTGTATGGGGAGGAAGTACATTGATTTCTTTTCTATGTTTATATATATAGATTATACTGTTTATACAGATAATATGATATGTATGGGGCCTAGGAATGTACATTGATTATCTTTTCTATTAGTTATATATAGATATACGTGTATATACAGATAATATGATATTAATGGGGCTGAATGACATTGATTATTTTCTACTGTTTATATATATAGATATACTGTATATACAGATAATATGTATTGTATGGGGTAGGAATGTACCTTGATTATCTTTCTATGTTTATAATATATATATAGATATACGTATATACAGATAATATGATATTGTATGGGCCCTAGGAATGTGCATTGATTATCTTTCTATGTTTATTTATATAGATATAAGTATATACAGATAATATGATATTGTATGGGCCAGGAATGTACATGATTATCTTTTCTTAGTTTATATATATAGATATACTGTATATACAGATAATTGATATTGATGGGGCCTAGGGAATGTTACATTGATTATCTTTTCTATGTTTATATAATATAGATTATACGTATATCAGTAATATGATATTGTATGGGACCTAGGAATGTACATTGATTATCTTTTCTATGTTTATATATATAGATATACTGTATATACAGATAATATATTGTATGGGACCTAGGAATGTACATTGATTATCTTTTCTATGTTTATATATATATAGATATACTGTATATACAGATAATATGATATTGTATGGGACCTAGGAATGTACATTGATTATCTTTTCTATGTTTATATATATATAGATATACTGTATATACAGATAATATGATATTGTATGGGACCTAGGAATGTACATTGATTATCTTTTCTATGTTTATATATATATATAGATATACTGTATATACAGATAATATGATATTGTATGGGGCTAGGAATGTACATTGATTATATTTTCTGTTTGTATAAATGTTTGACCAGATCAGCAGCACTTCCGGTAAATGTAGTTGTAAATTAGCCTAATTGGAGTGGTTCCACAATCCTTGTATTGTATGTATTTACCAATAAAGGACCCTTTATCGGCCTCTTGGTCCATGTACCAATCATGTGATTGAACTCTATACAGGTCGGGGGATGTTCATGGTTAAGTAACATTCAGGGGCCTCCTAATTGGATTGATGGGGAAAAACTCACCCTGTACTGCTCAGCTTCCAACTGTACCCACGAGGCCCAAGTGTCTTGGATTCTAAAAGCCCAAGATGGAGCAGAGACCGAATTCCAGGAGTCTCCAACCATAGGCCGTGAGGAGAAACAGCCTCTAATGTCCCGGGAATACTTAGTAGTAACAAAAGAGAAAATGATGAAATCACAAAACAAAGGAACCTGCGATTATACCAGCAATTTATCGTTTGTTCCTTCTCTACTGAGACACAAAGACACAACATTCAGCTGCAAGTTTATCTGCGGTGGGAGATCTGAAGAGAAGACCTTCCAGTACAAGTCTATTCAGGGTAAGGACATTGTTTATATCTAGAGAGGGTGATGGGGCAGTCCAACCTGACATAGATATTTATAGATGTAGGGATTGATACCTTAAAGAGAAAAAACGACTCCCAGAGGCAAATAATTTGATACATTCCAATTAATATTATACTTAGTTTCGTTTTTATCCCCCCCAAAAATTCTATAAGTAATCTATAGGTAATCACCATTATAGCTTTTATATGTGATTTTATTCTAAATATGAATAACTTTCCAATCATAACATAGTCCGGTAGATGATGTACCTAGTGCCACCAATTGGAAGGTTAGTCTGCAGGGATAGAAAGTGCAAGTCTGCCTGTGTATATCAGGGCTTAATACATTTGTATTAATCAAAGGCACTTGTATGGACACCACAGTTCCCCTTTAAAGGATTCTCACTGCCTGATCAAAACAAAACATTAAACTTCAGTAAGTACAAATGTGAGATTTTGCATGTGTCCACCAACAAATGAGAGGCTGAATTAATTAGTTGTTCCGGATGATAATCGCTTGTGTATGGCCATTTGGTCTGGTGGGATTAGTGGGACGACCTGGCAGATCAATGAACCACGCATGACCAAGCAGCCATACATGGGTGATTATAATCTAAAACAGCCATTTGGTTAGCTGCTTGTTTACCAGTGGTTGAAATTTAAGATTCAGATGAATATGTTTATGTGACATACGTGGACAATTAATACAAATTTTTTTTTAAATCTTTTATTGGCCCTATTTCTGCATTAGTCTTCACTTTTAGTGCATTTCTAACTGTTAACATGAAGATTCCCCTCACATTATTATGGAACCCATTTTATTAACTGACCTTCTCTTACAGCCAAACCCAAGTTCATAGAGCCGGTAGACGTCTCCATCTGTGAACCTGGAAAGGTCCGACTGTGGGTGACACTGGAGAGATTTTACCCTGAACCCATTCAGATCACATGGAGCTGTAACAAGGGGAATTCCCAGGAACCAATCACAGCGAAGGATGAATTTGTTATTAATTCTGATAATACATTAAATGTTAAAAGTAAATGTGACCTGCCTGGTGACCTGTTCAATGATCCAGAATGTAAAGTCTCTGTATCCTGGAAACATGAAACCATGGAGGTGACCGAGACCAGGGAAGTCAGTGTGAAAGGTAAGATGGTGACCTTATAGTGATACAGGGGGTTGTAATGAAGGAGACATATGAGGGGGAATTCGGGACTAAGGAGGAAGCTCTAGTCCAAAGGGAAAACTAAGTAGGAAACAATGTCCAGGCAATGGGTAAAGGTAGGTGGTACACAAGCACAGTCCAAATAAAACTTTCAAAACCATAAAGAGAAGTATATTATAAGATAAGGCAAGATCTGGCTTTCTGGAGTAATTTTAAAGGGTTTGTATGGAATTTTTACCATGATGACATCAACATGTTACCTCTGTAAGCTGTTTCTCCCCATAATTGTCACCATCTTAGTACTATGAATGGGAACCATGACTATGGATGGGAACCATGACAATTTATTATTACATGTTTATATTACAAAGCCTGGATTTATACTAGAATAACTCTGATATTCTACCAGTTTATGTAGTTCACTAGGACAGCCTGTCTCCCCCCAGTTTTCCTGTTCTACTGGAATTTCTGAAGCTTAGATGTGTGTAAAACTAGAGTATAAAATTTGTTTGTTTTCAGTATCACTTTCCCTTTTAGAAACCAGAATCCAAATCCCTTCCATTTCTCTTAATATTGTCTGTCTGTTCTGTCTTCCCAAAAAAATGAATGGTACCCGTATTAAAGTACATTTACCAACAGAACTTGCTTGTGTTTCAGTAACAGGAGAGAGAATCTGTGGATTCCAAAAACTTTCTACCACCTTTATCATTGTCACTTTCACAGTTTAATATAAAAGATTATCCATAAGTTTTACTGTTCTGTGATTTTACTTTTCAGATTTCCCATGGCACCCGACTATCGATGATATTCCCCTACAGGGTGTAAAGGAGAATAATAAAATAACATTGAAATATAAAATCTCCAATTACTTTCCTGATGATCTCACTGTGAATTGGTTTGAGAAGAAGGAAAGTCAGGAGCTTTCTCCAGTATCTGATGGAAAGATGTACAAGATTGTAAAGTCTCAGACTCACAGGGATGCAAATAACAAATACATGTGTCAAACCTCCTTGGTTATTTTGATGCCAGAAAGTTTAGAGGAAGGAGTGGAATATGTCTGTAGGGTGGAGCATCCGAGTCTGAAGGAACCAATACAAGCAGCAGCAAGACCCAAATGGCAAAATGGTATGGTCCATATATTAACTGACCAATGATAGGATTTACATACTAAAAGTTCTGCTTACAACACAAGTAGGGGTTAGAAATTGCACAGGAGTTCCAAGGGAATGGACATTTACCTCCAAGCTCTGATCTCCATATTGTCTACTTTCCCCTGAGCTATATGTAGTTGGGTCTGTAATTGTGTATTAGTACCAGGGACTGGTCCTAACACATCCCCAATTGGAACACGTGTGACTCACTGTTTGACCTTATGATGCAGAAGGTCCATATCAACACAGATAGACAAGCTAAAGGGTATGTACACTGGGAAATGTGTTGGGATCAGTCCCCCATTTCTTTAGATATCCAGTCTGAAACATTTTACATTTCAGATGTCAATCAACTGCCCTTTTATCAAAAAGGTTTTCTGCTTTGTGTAGTTTTGCTGTAGCTTGAATGGTGACAGTTGGTAAAGTTTAATTTCATGTTGGGAAATTCCCTCTCCCATTGCTGCCTCATAGGGATTACTGAGCATGCTTGCCCTCACAGATAGTCAGGCATGCTTGTGAAGGTTCTCATTGATCCAGGTCATGGTATATCTGTTGTATTCAATTAGATCAAGACTTCAAGTCCAGTTGATCTAATTAAATACAACAGATAGATAGTCAGGTAGTCTGGAAGGGAACTGAGTTTGAGCAAAACAAGTACTGGAACAAAGTCATGCAGCAGCACAAGCAGTTTACAGTAAGTGCTACTTACATGTATTCATTTATAGATTGAAATGAAGCAACGTGTTTTTTTTTGAGTGTACATACCCTTTAAAGATAACTTATTGTCCTCTATGACCTACATTTGCTGTTTATACAGATCTTCAGTTTTAAGTTCCAGGGCTAATTCAGCAGTAGTGTCTTTAGCAGGTGCGTTGTCTGTACAGAAGTGTGACATCTGATTTCCTGCAGGCCCTTTCTGTAGGGTTGACTTACCCACCACATTATTTAACTGCACATCTGATAGAATCTCTGAATCTCCCAAAATTTGGTTAATTTTTCCGCCGCAGACAACCCCGTTTTGTCTTTTGGCTTGGTCACTGTAGGTTCAGCATCCAGTGTGGAGTGATATTGGTTAATAGTAAGTGTCTCCAAGTTTTACCCTCAGATAAACATAGAAAGGCTCAGAATTCATGTGCTAGCTCATCGCCATATAGCTCAGGTTCTAGTATTATGTTTAGTAAATCTGTATTAATTAAAGCAAAACAGTTTAATTTATATTTTGGAATGGTCGATCTCAGTGAATCTATACATTTATACCTAACATTGATGGGAAAAACCAAATATCTTATATATTATTTTGCAGAAAAGCAAATTGTGAATAATATCCAGGGGCCACAGAAATGGTTTGATGGAGAGAAGGTGACTTTATACAGTTCAGCCTTGTACTGTAAGAAGGAAACTTTAGCAACCTGGATAGTGACGGAGACAGACGGAGCATCATGGGAAATATCTGACAATCTCCCAGTGAATGGTAAAGGGGAGGAGCCAGTGGGCAGAGACTATGTGGCCAGTAGGGTGAGGAATGACCAATCAGACAAAAAGGATCTAGTGCACATCACCACCTCCTTGACCTTCACACCTTCCGTCTCCATACACAGAACTATGAACCTCAGGTGTAGGTTTGTCTGTGATGAGAAAACCACTGAAAGGAAGTTTCAGTACGAATATCTATATGGTGAGATAACGTTTCATTTACTAAAATGGAACAAAACGTGCCCTTTCCACCCTTTCCTATAACCTTTCATTAATCCACATGTATCTACAATCACTGTTACTGGAGACGAAGAGAAGGATTTTCCTATGGGTTTGTGTGAAATGTCATTTATAGAGAAGGGAAACCAACAGATTTTTTTACTTTCAGTCCTCTATAGACAGAGACACACATGACACATATTAACATTTCTTGACATTAAAGTAACAGCCACAAATTCTCATTAATTAGATTTTCATTCATTAGAAAGACAATAAATTTCACAATAACAACTTACCTGCACTTGTTTCTGCGATGTAGTAAAAGGTATCTCCCCTGGTAAATCATTTATTGGCATTCAGTTTTATTGAAGGACAGGAGGTAAAGGAGCTGTGTCTTACCTCCCGTTCTTCTTTATAACATGCAGAAGCTGGGAATGAAGCAAGGGAACTTACCCGATCGCTTGCTCCTCCGCCGCATCCTCTGACGGGTCCTGACAGTACTCTATGCACATAGAATACAAAGTCAGTTCAGATCACAATAAGTATACAAGGGCCAGCCATTAAACTATATTTTATTTTTAGGTTCAGCCCCCCCCAAACCTAACTTTTACATTATTTGTTTTTAAGAAGCCCCTGAAACCTGACCCAGTCCCCCTACCCATAATGTCTGTCTAACAGTTACATAGTAACATAGTATTGGAAGCTGTATAAAGACATACGTCCATCTAGTCCAACCTTAATACCCTACCCATAATGTCTGTCTAACAGTTACATAGTAACATAGTATTGGAGGTTGTATAAAGACATACGTCCATCTAGTCCAACCTTTACACCCTACCCATAATGTCTGTCTAACAGTTACATATAACATAGTATTGGAGGTTGTATAAGACTAACGTCCATCTAGTCCAACCTTATACCCTACCCATAATGTCTGTTAACAGTTTACATAGTAACATAGTATTGAGGTTGTATAAAGACATACGTCCATCTAGTCCAACCTTTATACCCTACCATAATGTCTGATAACAGTTACAAGTAACATAGTATTGGAGGTTGTATAAAACATAACGTCCATCTATTCCAACCTTTATACCCTACCCATAATGTCTGTATACCAGTTTACAAATAGTACATAGTATGGAGTGTTATAAGACATACGTCCATCTAGTCCAACCTTTATACCCTACCCATAATGTTCTGTATAACAGTTACATTAGCACATAGTATTGGGGTTGTATAAAGACATACGTCCATCTAGTCCAACCTTTATACCACTACCCATAATGTCTGTATAACAGTTACATAGTAACATAGTATTGGAGGTTGTATAAGACATACGTCCATCTAGTCCAACCTTTATACCCTACCCATAATGTCTGTATAACAGTTCCATAGTACATAGTATTGGAGGTTATAAACATACGTCCATCTAGTCCAAACTTTATACCCTACCATAATGTCTGTCATAACATTCATAGTAACATAGTATTGAGGTTTATAAAAAATAACGTCTATCTGTCCAACCTTTATACCCTACCCATAATGTCGTTAACAGTTACATAGTACATAGTATGGAGGTTGTATAAAACATACGTCCATCTAGTCCAACCTTTATACCCTACCCATAATGTCTGTATAACCATTGCATAGTAGCATATATTGGAGGTTGTATAAAGATAAGTCCATCTAGTCCAACCTTTATACCCTACCATAATGTCTGTATAACAGTTACATAGTACATAGTATGGGGGTTGTATAAAAGACATACGTCATCTAGTCCAACCTTTATACCCTACCCATAATGTCTGTATAACCATTGCATAGTAAGCATAATTGGAGGTTGTAAAAGACATACGTCCATCTAGTCCAACCTTTATACCCTACCCATAATGGCTGTATAACGTTACATAGTAACATAGTATTGGAGGTTTATAAAGACATATGTCCATCTAGTCCCCAACCTTTAACCCTACCCATAATGTCTGTATAACAGTTACATAGTAACATAGTATTGGAGGTATATAAAGACATACGTCCATCTAGTCCAACCTTTATACCCTACCCATATTCTGTATAACAGTTACATAGTAACATAAGTATTGGGTTGTATAAAGACATATGTCCATCTAGTCCAACCTTTATACCTACCCATAATGTCTGTATAACAGTTACATAGTAACATAGTATTGGAGGTTGTATAAGGACATACGTCCATCTAGTCCAACCTTTATACCCTACCCATAATATCTGTATACAGTTACATAGTAACATAGTATTGAGTGTATAAAGACATACGTCATCTAGTCCCACTTTACACCCTACCAATAATGTCTGTATAAGTTACTAGTAACATAGTATTGGAGGTGTAAAAGACATATCCCATCTAGTCCAACCTTTATACCCTAACCCAAATATCTGTTATAACAGTTCATATGTAACATAGTATGGAGGTTGAAGACATACGTCCATCTGGTCCAACCTTTATACCCTACCCAAATGTCTGTATAACAGTTACATAGTAACATATATGGAGGTTTATAAGAATATCATCTGGTCCAACCTTTAACCCTACCCCCTAATGTTGTAAACAGTTACATAGTAACATAGTATTGGAGGTTATATAAGACAACGTCCATCTAGTCCAACCTTTATACCCTACCCATATGTCTGTTAACAGTTACATAGTAACATAGTATTGGAGGTTTATAAGACATACGTCCATCTAGTCCAACCTTTATACCTACCCATAATGTCTGTATACCAGTTACATAGTAACATAGTATGGAGTTGTATAAAGACATACGTCCATCTAGTCCAACCTTTATACCCTACCCATAATGTCTGTATAACAGTTACATAGTAACTAGTATGGAGGTTGTATAAAGACATACGTCCATCTAGTCCAACCTTTATACCCTACCCATAATTTCTGTATAACAGTTACTGTACAAGTCGTTATATTGTATTTTTTCTACATTTCTAGGAAACATTTTAGAATAGTTTATAACAATTTCCTTATTGGAATATTAGATCATTTTAATGATTTTACGTTGTCTTTCAGCCAAACCCAGGTGCTCGAAGCCAATAGGATTATCCCTGTTACCGTCTGGGAAGTTCTGTGTTATCTGGATTTATATCACTTTTATCCTAGAGATATCAAGGTCCAATGGAGAAGTGGAGTTCACCATGAAAATAACCCATGGATTCAGTAGTAACTCACAGACGTGGGGGGCTTGTGTGATGTTCGCAGTGAATGTAAAATTCCTGGGGGTCTTTTCAAAGAGCCATACTTTTCAATCAAAGCTTCATGGAAACACGAGTCTATGAATGATTGGGATTCAACCCAACTGTCCATCAAGGACCCAGGTACAGTGACATTTCTATACAATGGAGAGATGTAATACTACTATAATGTGCTACCAGGGTAAAAGGGTCGGTCTGTAAAAGAGAAACATTCTATTCACCTCATACATTTATTAAATACATATTGATACCATATTGATACTTCAGAGATTATTTAACAATATAATTATAAAATATTATTAGCTACTGGGAACCTCTGACCGTTTCAAAGCCATCTTTATCCTGTATCCTACTAGTCACCTACTGCAATAATAATCACAGGAAGTCCGTCGGCCAGATAACATCTACACAAATATCTACACAATATCTACACAATACTACACAACATCTACACAATATCTACACAATATTATTGTACCAAATTCATGGAGAATCCATATCTGTTCATTTACACTGATGTAATAAAGATGATGGAGATCCCATGATGCATTTACTTATTTATTGTATAAATACTTTATTATGGCATATTTATTTGTTACTGTATTAACTTATATAATAGAGATGGCTGGGATCGCGTGCTGGATCACGGTACCGAACCTGGTTCCACAGGAGGATCTTGTGGATTTTCCAGAAATTCCACTTTTCAAATTTTTCCAAACTGTGTTAAAAAATTTTGTAAAAATCGCGAAATTTCTGGGACCTGGGAAATGGTCCAGGGAACATGTCCCTGTGGAAGAAAAGCAAATAGACGGTTTTTGTGGGCCATTTTGTATGTATAATTTTATTATAAGGCGCCACTGGGTACGCAGCGCTGTATATTATAAAATACAGAGTATACAAAAAAGGGGATAAGGGTAATGATACAGATAAATAAAAATTAAATACAATTTCATACATCGGTTAAGAAAGCATTATATAAATTATGTATATTGATTTAATTGCAACAAGCCTCGACACATTAGGAAAGAAATCCCTGCTCCAAAGAGCTTACAGTGAGATGGAAAACATACAGATACAAGTGGGGGTGGGTGGAATAGAGTGCTTAAAAGAGAGCTCACACGACTTTATCCCAAACCCCCTCCTAGGCACTTAGACATTCTCTAGCAGCACTGACAAGTGCCTTTGTTGGGGTTCCTGCAGCTCGAAACCAGGACCCTCACTGGCTCTTAGAAGAGCCCTTGTGGCTCTAATAAGAGCCTTTCTAATAGGGTGTCCCGCAGCACGAAACCGGGACCACCCCTGGTCCTAAAATGCTTCTTCAGGCATCTCCCTCGCTGAGATGGCAGGCGACACCAACTATGTTGATGTCGCCAATGCCAGGTGATTTCACTGTGGCCACCAGTGACACCGCCGACATCAATGTCAATGGTGTTGCCAACCTCTTTCTTCTGCCATCACGATGAGTTCCACGGGGGTTTGCAACTCTTTACATATGTTTGCTGAAGGACCAAATCCAATTGTAATTGGTTAATATTTCAATGCTTGCAATCATGTGCTCACACATTAATCAATCATATTAACCAATCATATTTGAATATTTTATTAAAAATGATTGGTTACACATATTAACCAATCATATTTTGTATAAAATATTCAATATGATTAGTTAATGTGTGATCATATATTACAAGTTTAGGGAACTGATAAACTAGTTACCCTTTGTCTTTTTGTTCTGGCAGTACAGGATTTGTCCAGTAGAGGCCACTGTGTAAAGGGAAGCATTCATGTGCTCAGCCTCTTTCTGACTTTCTGGAGTTTCCTCCCAAGAAGCCTGGGAAATAGATACAGGTAGGCCCAGTTAGTTAGAGATTAGTCCCTGTTATAGATGGCTGGGAGATAATTCCTTAAAGCAAGGACTATCGTTGTAAATGGCCTCAGACAGATATGGTAACTGTAAAGAACATTACATCACATCGGTTGTAATTCAGCCTGGCAATCTGTAGCCTACTGTTACTCCAGTGTATATTTAGACTCTTTCCCTGGTAAAGCCTGATACTCAGGTAAATTTTAGCCTTGAGGAAACTGAATCCCTACCAGAGCACCGATAGATGATAGAGAGACAGTTAGCTCAGTACCAAGATGTGTTTTCACTAAATTATATGGACGTGGGTGTGATAAAAATGCTGACACACCATACGTTTAAAAGACAACACTCCTTTTAGATAAAGGTGTCAGCGAATACCACCCAAAGATCTTGATGACGTCAGAGACCATTTAAAAAAAAAATAATGAAAGACCAACAGATTATTGTGGAATCACAAAGTCCTTTTGCTTCACCTATATTTATTGTCCAACAGAAAAATTGAAATGTACACTTATGTGTGGACTTAGAACACTAAACAAGGGCACCATTCTTGATCAGTACACACTGCCATGTACTGATGGGGCACTTGGTGCTTTGCATGGCAGTGCTTGGTTCTCAGTGATGGACTTAAGATTTGGATATTGCCAAATTCCTATGTCTGCAGAAGATCAGGAAAAGACAGTTTTTATTTGCCTATTGGGGTTTCACCAATTTACCCAAATGCCTGTGGGGATAAATGGGCTTCAGCTACCTTTCTGCGTCTTATGGAAAAAGTCCTGGGACTGGAATGCAAGGAACTGCATACTTTACCTTGATGACATTATTGTTTTCAGGTCTACTATTGGAGGAGTATGATAAAGATTGTTCAGTGTGCTTGGCGTCTGCAAAAGGAAGGCCTGAAACTCTCAATTGACGTGTAAGTTCTCCTGCAAATCTGTGCATTTTGTGGGACACATTATATTTGGTGAGGGCATTGCCATTGACCCAGAAAAGGTAGCAGCTGTGCTAAATTGGCCACACCCAAACTCTAACTGAGCTGATTTTTTAGTTTTATTGGAGGTTTATTGAGGGTTCCTCTAAAATTGCCTATCCACTTAATGGACTGTTGAAAGGGGAAAATGTTAAAGATACTCTCTTTAAAGATGAATGGACCTCTGCTTGTGAGGAAGCTTTTACATCATTAAAGCAAAAACTCACAGAAGCACCTGTACTTGCCTACGCTGACCCACAAAAGCCTGATGTTTTGCATGGAGATGCTAGTTACGAAGTGTTGGGAGGATTAAAATTAGTTGCATATTTCAGTCAGAGTCTCAGCCCAACTGAAAGAAATTATCCAGTACACAAACTAGAATATTTGGTTGTAAAATGGGCTGTCACCGAAAACTACATGACTTTTATGGGGTCCAATTTGAGATAAGAACTGATAATAATCCTTTAACATATATTATTAATCACTGCTAAATTAGACGCTGCAGGGCATCGGTGGTTGGCTGCTTTGTCTAATTACCAGTTTTCATTAAAATACAAGCCAGGCCTAAAGAACATAGAAGCAGATGCCCTTTTAAATGCCTGGTCTACCTCCGCAGCAGGAAGAAAATGAGTGGAAGAACTTCCAGGTCCAGCGTGGCTGCTCTTTGTGGCACAGCAGCTGTACAGGAGACTGTATTACTTTCTCTGAGTTGCACCTGGTGGACTCGCTTAAGTGGGAAGGACAGTTCTTGCCATGTATTGCTACCCTACACACACTAGGCAAATGTAAGGATTTCCAATTAAGAAACCAAGATATGGTTCATTTGCAAAAGATGATCTCATAATTTGTCATGTCGGGAGGTTGCCATTAAACAAACCCTGATTTAATGAAAAACACTCTACCCAAAGAGAGTACCTTTTCCCTAAGGGAATGGGATAAACTGAAAACTATCCATAGGCTCCTTATAGGGTTCATCTATTTCATGATCATCCAGGGAGAAGTATTTGCTTCCCCAAGACTGTTTTGAGAAGTTTGCATGATCAATATGGGCATTTAGGAACAAAAAAAACATATGGCCTAGTTCAAGATCGCTTCTTCTGGCTTGAATGAGGGAAGCAGTTGTAGATTACGGCAGGAGATGTATCCCCTGTTTGCAGAGAAAGACTTTGCTTACTAGAGCTGCTCCTATGGAACATTTAAAATGTAACGGGCCCTTGGATCTAGTGTACATAGATTTCTTGTGCATTGACAATGAATTAGTGAGATAGGTAATGTTTTGATTGTGACTGATCATTATACCTGTTACACCCAGGATAGCAACACAGAAACCAAAAAGCTGTCACTTTGATAACATTTTATGGTAAAGTTCTTTGTGCATTATGGCTTCCAAACCCAATCCACTCTGATCAAGAGCGAGACTTTGAGAGCACCCGCCATGACTTCACCAGTTTTTTTTCCTATTTTCTTAAGTTTGGGAGAGAATCCAGACTTCCAATGGACATCAAGTTGGGTGTATCCACTGATGGAGTAGGATGTCAAGACCACTACCATATGTGGCTGAGGAAAATGCTGGGAACAAAGCCAGCTGATGCCAGGTATGGTAACGAGAGCTGAGGCCTGGTGATAAGGTGCTTCTCTGCAGTTATGTTTGGCTCCAACTGCAAACATAATTTGGCCAATAGAGGAGAGATTTGTTTGAGGTGGTGGGTACGCTAGCTAATATTCCTGTGCACCAAATCCATGATCCAGGGATGGATTGAATTCTGGCACAGAAATAATTTGCTCCCAGTACCCAAGTTCCCACTGTTGTTGAAAACATGATACTGTAGCTGTGTAATGTACCCACAACTAGGATGATGGACAATTTGCTGACCATAACTGATTTGCATCCCCACTTGATAGCCCTGGATACTTTTACAACCTGTGGCAGGTGTAGTTTGCCTCAGAGGGTGGATTCGATTCTGCTACCCCTCCTTTTCAGCCAAGGATAGAAAATGCCCAACACTTCTGCTGACTCTGGTCATGACCTTCTGTACCTATTCCTGGAATGTGAGAAGGGTGATCGTATTAGGAGACCTCCCCTGTCTTCACTTATGACACTTTGGGTGCCCTGTATGGGCATGCAGTGCCTTTTTATTCTGCTCCACCTTATGCTGGATGAATCTAATTGATGCTCCTGCCAGACTTGTTAATATGATGCCTTTGTATAATTAATCATATTTCTACTTTGCAGGATATGTTAATGTGTATTTTCCTTTTCAGCCATGTTATTGTAAAACTGTGTGTTAAGGCAAATATCACTTAAGAAGTAGATGTTAAATTGAATGTGTAAATAATGGTTTTTTTGTATTGTTCCTTGTCGGGGTGAAAGGAATTTACCAGGAGGAGAATGTAGGGAACTGATAAACTAGTTACCCTTTAGCTTTTTTATTCTGGAAGTTCAGGATTTGGCAAGTAGGGGTCACTGTTTAAAAGTATAGAAAGGGAAGTATTCATGTGATCAGCCTCATTCTGGATTTCTGGAGTTTCCCCAGAGGAGCCCAGGGGATCTAGATTACAGGTAGGCCCAGTTAATGTGAGATTAGATTCTGTTATAGATCACTCCAGGAGTGATAGATAGGAGTAGGGTAGCTAGTGAGCAGCCTGAGCACCAACAAGGAGATTTAGTAATGACTAGAGTCCTGCGTATACCACCCAAGAATAGGGACATAGTGCCAGACATAGGGGTAGAAGATCCCACTACAGTGGCCTGAGAGCTGGGGTGGCACTAACAGTAAGTTGCCATTGATATTTTACTTTATATTTAGGCCGATATGTGCAAAATGTTTCTCCCTGGATTTTTGAATTTTCCATTTTTTTCAAAAAATCTGCGAATTTGCGTGCAGAACGTATTTTAGCAGTTTCTCCCATCTCTATTATCTAATAACACATGGACCATAACAACCCCTCAGAGGCCAATGAGGATTCTTGTAATGTGTTTTCTACATGGTGTGTTTACTACTAACCTTGACCACATTCCTTATCTATAGATAAAGTTCACATATACAGGATACTTTCTAATGCTTTTACTGATTATTTGCACCTTTGGTTTTGTGTATCTGATGTAATCTCTCTTTGTAGGATTTCTATGGAGACCGGGGTTCAGGACATTCCTGTTCCCCGTCTCATCATTAATAATCCCACCACCCTGATGTGCAAAGTCTCTAATATCTTCCCTGAGTGTTTGACTGTGAAGTGGTATAGAAGGAGAAGGATGGAGTTGACCTGTTACCAGTGTCCACGGTGACAAGTACAAGATCCCAGAAATAAGATTGGAGAAGCAGGAGGACAACACATTCCAGTGCCAAAGTCTTTAACTTCACACCGACCATTAACTCAACCATGGGGCAGAATTCATCTGTAGAGTGGAACATCCCAGCTTAGACAACCCAGGAGGAAAACAGGTGTCCTCATGATCAAGGTATGGGAACGTGGGTTAGACACAGTCTATGGGATTGTTAGAAAGGGGAATGTTATTATACTATTAAATATATATATAACATCTTGAGAAGTTATTTTTGAAAAAGTTGAATGTTTTCATAAAGGGTTTGTCAACCCCCACTACTAAAATCTTATTTACCCTCCCCACCCAACCAACACCTGGATCATTATATTTAACCTCCCCACGGTTCCTGAAGCTCCTTATACTTACTTCTCTTCTCCCGGCTGTGCTAGTTCCAGCGATAGAGGAGCACACCAATATCCGACACATAGACAGTGACATCATGGCCATGGTTGATGGCTGCACCAGATAGGAAAGAATGTAGCAGAATGAAGTAAGTTAAAGGATCTTCAGAGCTTGGTGTGATGTAAGTAATATAACGATCTGGGGGTTAGGGGGGAATATAGATTTTAGTGGGGGGGATTACCTTGTAAAAGTATAAGTTTTCCATTTTCTGTCAATCCCTCTGAGTGACAATGAAAATTGTGTCCTGTGACTAATTCAGAGAAGATTAATAACATCCCAATAGGGAGAGACATGGACATTTCTGGTCAATGTGATGGTTGGTGTACACGAAGTACAGAAAATAATTGAATATTCTATAAAGTATTAGAAATGTCTATAACTCAGACTTTTCGTTCGTTTTCGATTACGGAACTTGTGAAATAACCGAAGATCCTAAAATCTGAAAACAGAAGGTACTTTGGAGGGTTTGGAACGTGTTTTCGAGGGTTAACGAATGTACGAGGTTATTTTCATTACCCTCAAAAATAACCTTGTACTTCATTCCGAAGTTCGAAAATCCAATCAATCCGCCCAGTTTCAGACAGAACATTCGGGTTAAACATGACTCGCCTTTTATGATTGTGTCATACGCACATGTACAATCCTGGGTTATTTTGTGATATTGAGGTTTATAAAAATGTTCCAGTGTCCCCTATAGACCCATAAATGGGAACATATAATATAGATCTTACCATAGAGACATAGGAAGTGTTTACTGACATATGTTATTAATTTCAGAGGAGAAGAAGTTCATTGTAAATGACATTCAGGTCCCAATAAATGGACAATGGAACGGGACGTCACCCTGTACTGTATGGCGTCATACTGCACCGATGATGTCACTGTGATATGGATCATAAAGGAGAAGAATGGGAATTGTGGGAGATCGTGTGATACCAACAACCAAGGAACCACAAACACCCCATTACCAGACCCACCACTTACCGGGTAACCAGAGAAAGGACCGAGAGATCAGATAAAGATGGACTGGTTAATGTCTACAGCTCCATCACTTTACTCCATCTTATCCACACACCTGGGGGGGAACCTACTGTGCAGACTTACCTGTGATGGGAAGACAGAGGAGAGAACTTTTATAAAGTTTTTCATGGTAAATTCTTAATCTGTGATTATCGGTGGGTAGAGCGAGAAGGTCAATATTCATTCAGATATTAGTATATCACTATCAAGCTTTTTCATAATACATGTTTTTTTGTTTAATTCATTTTTAGTTGGTCAAAAAGATTGCAAACATATATAACAAGAGTATATATAAAGGTTTTCTGCCTTCATTTTCACATAAAACAAATATTTTTTTTACATACAAGACAATATCTTCTAGCTCTAGCTGTTGCTACCTGGCATTTTTTGCTACAGCTAATGTTATCTACCAGAACCCCCAAATCTTTTTCCATTCAGATGCACTTAACACAGGGTTATTTATGGTGTAGGGGGCACAGGGATTATTAAATCCCAAATGCATCACCTTACATTTATCAACATTGAATCTCATCTGCCATTCTGCTGCCCATTTGATAATCTAGGTCTGCTTGCAGCACTTGCACATCATTGGAAGTTTCCAAAGCTCTGCATAGTTTAGTGTCATCAGCAAACACAGAGACCTTGCTCTCAATGC
This sequence comes from Hymenochirus boettgeri, assembly GCA_019447015.1. NCBI lineage: Eukaryota > Metazoa > Chordata > Amphibia > Anura > Pipidae > Hymenochirus > Hymenochirus boettgeri. Next base: position 156,544 of record JAACNH010000517.1, on the reverse strand, counting down.
CCCTTCTAAGTTTATTTTCTTCTTTTTCTTTCTTTTTTTCCTCTTCCCCTTTTTTGGACTGATTTCCAGCTAGAACATGAAATTCGGTACAGATGTGGTGGTGATATAGGAAAAGTGTGTTTTACCTAGCTAAGGAATGTGAGGAAGTGTTACCTCATTATCGGCGAATTTCAAGAATTTTATTCCATTGACATAATGGGAACAATCATCAATGTGACATTCGAAGTTATACAGCCATGATCAAAACAGTTTTATGGTCATAAATGCAAACCCTGATACCCCAAACCCTCACACAGACACAGGTACACACACCTACTGACCTACTCCCTTTCATTTCTCTGGCAGCCATACTTAGGGGTAAACTATTTTTGACCATTCATTAAAAAAGTTACTGGGTTATTCAATAAAAGTTCTTACTCATTTAAAATGGTGCTAATTTTGCCCCCAACAATGAGATGTAAGCTTACAAATGTTAAATAAGATCCCATGGTTTGGGCAAAATTAGCAGCATTTTAAACAATAAGAACTTTTATTGAATCTCCGTTAGTCTTTTACCCCCCCCAACCTGACACAGGTATACACACCTACTGCCCTACACTTCCATTCATGTAGCAGCCATACAGGGTAACAATAGTAAAAAACCCAAAACAATTTCCTCATCATTACTAGAGATGGTCGAACTATTGAAAGTTCGAACGTTCGAAAGTTCGAAAACGACCCATTAAAGTCTATGGGAGGCAAATAGTTCGAAAAGTTCGAGTCAAATACAACTAAAAATATTAGGTAACTTAATGTAAAGGCTGTGGGACCTGGGAAATGGTCTGGGAACACGTTCCGATAATCCAGGACATTCGTAAATCTTTGTACTCTCACGCGCGCTACTTTCCGCACTCTCGTGTTCGAAACGTTCGAGGTAACATGGACATTTTACTTGTGGATTCGATGTTCGCGTATAGGTTTTAATGGACACTTTACTCGTAGATTCGATGTTGTGGCCTAGATACCATGGACATTTTACTCGTGGATTCGATGCTCGCGTATAGGTTTTAATGGACACTTAACTCGTAGATTCTGTTTCGCGCCTAGATACCATGGACATTTTACTTGCGGATCGATGCTCGCGTATAGGTTTTAATGGACACTTTACTCTAGATTCGATGTTCATGCCTAGATACCATGACATTTTACTCGCGGATCGATGCTCCGTATAGGTTTTAATGGACACTTTACTCGTAGATTTCGATGCTCGCGCCTAGATACCATGACATTTTACTTGCGGATTCGATGTTCGCGTATAGGTTTTAATGGACACTTTACTCGTAGATTCGATGTTCGCGCCTAGATACCATGGACATTTTACTTGTGGATTCGATGCTCGCGTATAGGTTTTAATGGACACTTTACTCGTAGATTCGATGTTCGTGCCTAGATACCATGGCATTTTACTACCGCGGATTCGATGTTCGCGTATAGGTTTTAATGGACACTTTACCTCGTAGATTCGTGTTCGTGCCTAGATACCATGACATTTTACTTGTGGATTCGATGTTCGTTATAGGTTTAATGGACACTTTACTCGTAGATTCGATGTTGCACCTAGATACCAGGACATTTTACTCTCGCGGATTCGATGCTCACGTATAGGTTTTTAATGGACCACTTTACTCGTAGATTCGATGTTCGCGCCTAGATACCATGGACATTTTACTTGCGGATTCATGCTCCGTATAGGTTTAATGGACACTTTACTCGCGGATTCGTGTTCGCGCCTAGATACCATGGACATTTTACTCGCGGATTCATGCTCACGTATAGGCTTTAATGGACACTTTACTCGTAGATTCGATGTTCGCCCTAGATACCTGACATTTTACTCGCGGATTCAATGCTCACGTATAGGCTTAATGGACACTACTCACGGATTCGATGTTCGCGTCAGATACCATGTACATTTTACTCGTGGATTCGATGCTCGCGTATAGGTTTTAATGGAAACTTTACTCGCGGATTCGATGTTCGCCCAGCCTAGATAAGACCCACTGCAATTGGACAACATTATTGTGGCCCCTCCAGACAGACCCCATACCCCTTGGCTTCTCTCCCTCAGAGTATGCTTTGTGCAAGGAAAGCTGGGAAGGAGATAGGTTTTGTAGAACAGCACCATTGAGTAGCAGTAATTCACTTATTTGACAACATTTTGCGGACCCAGGCAGGCTTGGCCCCTCCGACAGACCCCATACCCCTTTGGCTTCTCCTCCTCAGAGTGTGCTTTGTGCAAGGGAAAGGGGGAAGGAGATAGGGTTTGTAGGAACAGCCCATTGAGTAGCAGTAGATTCACTTCAGTTTGACAACATTATTGTGGAGCCAGGCAGGCTTGGCCCCTCCGGACAGACCCCATACCCCATTGGTTTCTCTCCCTCAGTGTATGCTTCGTGCAAGGAAAGCTGGGAAGGAGATAGGGTTTGTAGGAACAGCACCATTGAGTGCAGTAGAACCACTGCAATTGGACAACATTATTGCGGAGCCAGGCAGGCTTGGCCCCACCGGACAGACCCATACCCCTTTGGCTTCTCTCCCTCAGAGTATGGCTTCGTGCAAGGAAAGCGGGAAGGAGATAGGGTTTGTAGGAACAGCACCATTGAGTAGCAGTAGATTCACTTCAGTTTGACAACATTATTGCGGAGCCAGGCAGGCTTGGCCCCACCGGACATACCCCATACCCCATTGGCTTCTCTCCCTCAGAGTATGCTTTGTGCAAGGGAAAGCTGGGAAGGAGATAGGGTTTGTAGGAACACACCATGAATAGCAGTAGATTCACTTCAGTTTGACAACATTATTGCGGAGCCAGCAGGCTTGGCCCCTCCGGACAGACCCCATACCCCTTTGGCTTCTCTCCCTCAGTGTATGCTTTGTGCAAGGGAAAGCTAGGAAGGAGATAGGACTGTTGAGTCTCAAGATGCGTGAGTACAGGGGTGGTTAACTACAAGAGCTAAACCACCATACTGAAATCCACACACAGAAAGCTCAGAAAACTCTCTCCAACTCCTACACTGTCAGGTCTCCACTAAATACACTCCAAGAAACTGACTAAATGGCACCGGTCACATTGCCTTTTATACCCAGGGGGCTGGCAATGCTCAAATTAGATGCCATTTGGTGATTTTGGACATGTGGGCACTTTTTTTTTAAAATTCGATGATTTTCGAATGTTCGACCGTTCGGCCGTTCGAACGGTCGAACATTCGAAAAATCATCGAAAGTCCGGGAAATATCGAAAGTCCGCGTCCGGGATAGTTCGAGAAGTCCAGGTCCATCCGGAACTCGAAAGTTCGGCTCGAACTCGGGTTCGAGTTCGAGTTCTATGCCATCCCTAATCATTACCAATATTGAGTTTTAAAATCTGCTGCACAGACAGACACATTCCCTTCCAAAATGTGGTCTTTTAAGTCAAATTCAAAGTTTATACTTAAACTTTCCCTTTCAAAAGAACATTAAAAACTATTATGAACAAACAACTGATTTTGAAAGTTGCCAAAAGACAAAAAAACCCGAAACATAAACGATACACCTTATGTATTATTAGTAATAACGTGCCCTTTAACCATGTAATATATTATTTAGAAGTCACCTTGGAGTTCCCTGACCTGTACAAAAGCTCTTGTGTTGCAGCCTCCTGCTATTATTGGGTCAAGGAATGCCACGGTAACTTAATATCCCTATATTGTTATCCTATATATAGTGTTATCCCTTATATAATGTTATAGTAGTATTATTGTGTGGCTTCTGTGTGGCTCATCATCTGCTTCCTTAAAGGCCAACTTAAGCCACAGAACAACACTTAACCAGAAGGCAGAACACCTTGATATATAACCAGTAATCTGTGTCTTACCTCTCATTTTGATACGGGCGCTGGGAAATTTACCTAAATAACATATGGTTTGTGCTTTATTTCTCAGCATTATAGTTTCACACAGTTTGGTCAACGACTATTATGTTCTGCACATGCTCAGTCCTTAGCTATGGCAGAAATTGTTACAGTTGGTCACACCCATTAGTAATCTGTAGCCAATCCTTTTACAAGACAGATAAAGCAAGGAAGCATGTGACTGAGGTCAGGAGGTGTGGTCTGACACTGCCCATACACACAGATACTTCATCCAGTTCTTAACAGGCTTCCATTTACTTTAATACAATTTACTGATGTGATATTGTATAGCTTATTGGGGTTTTTAGGGGGGGGGTCAGATTCTGGAGTATAAAAAATTGGGTTTAGTTCTCCTTTAAGGTTCGTACACACGTGATGCACGATGTGTACGAACTGCCGTTTCGGGCAATAATCGGCCCGTGTATTATTGCCCGAAATGGCCGCTTGTTCTGAGATATGCCAGGTAGGTCAGGCAACGATCTCCAAACGAACGCCCATTTCATCCGATAAAGTGGCCGAAAGGAGCCGATAAGATCTGCAGGACCTGCGATCACCCGTGTGTACGAACCTTAACTGTACAAGTCGTTATATTGTATTTTTTCTACATTTCTAGGAAACATTTTAGAATAGTTTATAACAATTTCCTTATTGGAATATTAGATCATTTTAATGATTTTACGTTGTATTTCAGCCAAACCCAGGTGCTCGAAGCCAATAGGATTATCCCTGTTACCGTCTGGGGAAGTTCTGTGTTATCTGGATTTATATCACTTTTATCCTAGAGATATCAAGGTCCAATGGAGAAGTGGAGTTCACCATGAAAATAACCCAATGGATTCAGTAGTAAAACTCACAGACGTGGGGGGCTTGTGTGATGTTCGCAGTGAATGTAAAATTCCTGGGGGTCTTTTCAAAGAGCCAAACTTTTCAATCAAAGCTTCTTGGAAACACGAGTCTATGAATGATTGGGATTCAACCCAACTGTCCGTCATGGACCCAGGTACAGTGACATTTCTATACAATGGAGAGATGTAAAACTACTATAATGTGCTACCAGGGTAAAAGGGTCGGTCTGTAAAAGAGAAACATTCCATTCACCTCATACATTTATTATGGAATATTTATTTGTTACTTTATTAACTTATATAATAGAGATGGCTGGATCGCCGTTCCAAACCTGTTTCTGCAGGAAGATCTTGTGGATTTTCCAGGAATTTCACTTTTCAAATTTTTCCAAACTGTGTTAGAAAATTTTGTAAAATTCGCGAAATTTCTGGGACCTGGTCGAGGGAATATGTCCCTATGGGAAGAAAAGCAAATAAACGGTTTTTGTGGGCCATTTTGTATCTACCGTATATACTCGAGTATAAGTCGAATTTTTCAGGCTTTAAAATTAGCCTGAAAACCTAACCTCGACTTATACTCGGGTCAAGTCCTAATTTAGATCCAAATTCTGCAATTGCAGATAGTAACCAGTAGGTGGCGCTGTGTTAACCTACATAGAACGGAGCTGATCTGCCTTTACACTTCCTGCTTCCTGTAGTCTGGCTGCTGGACTCACTCAGCACTGTCACTGCTCATCTGGATGCTGTAAATCTGAAGGTTCTCCTCAGTTTTGGGCAAAAAACAGCTGCTAGTACAGTGCAAATGACAGCTTGAAACTACAACTCTCAGGTGACATTTTTAACTATTGGGGTCAGAGAGTCCTTTACTATATGGGGTCAGAGGGCCCTTTACAATATGGGGTTCAGGAGAATTGTTAATGATGGTAAGCTTAATTAAAAGTTTACTGAACCTTGCCACTCCACATGTTTAGAAACAAATTTCCAGAAACAAAGCATGCTGGGAGTTGGTTTCCAAACATCTGGAAGTGCCAAGTAATTGGAGGTTACTGGTACTGGATTTGGCTATTACTGTATGGGAATTCTGCTGTCCTTTTAAAAGGCAATTAAAGCCTAAAAACAACACAGAATCAGAAGGCAGTAGTGGTCATAATTTCTACCCTCGACTTATACTCGAGTCAATCCGTTTCTACAATTTTTTCAGGTAAAAATAGGTACCTCGACTTATACTCGGATCGACTTATACTCGAGTATATACGGTATGTATAATTTAATAATATTGAATAAATATCCAATAACACCGATAGATGCTAGAGAGACAGTTATCTCAGTACCAAGATGTGTTTTCACTAAATTCAATTGATAAAAATGCTGAACACACCATACGTTTAAAGACAACACCCCTTTTAGAGAAAGGTCTCAGCAAATACCACACTAAGATCTTGATGATGTCAGAGACTATTTTTAAAAAAATGAAAGACCAACAGATTATTGTGGAATCACAAAGTCCTTATGCTTCACTTATATTTATTGTCCAACAGAAAAATGGAAGTGTACAGTTATGTGTGGACTATAGAACACTAAACAAGTGCACCATTCTTGATCAGTACACACTGCCATGTATTGATGGGCACACTTGTCACAAACCCTCCAGGCCGCGACACCCATTAAACCTATCAGCTACCGGAAAACACACTCCAAGCAACCAACAGGCGGGTGAAACAGATCGGACCCGGTGGGGTTAGTGAACAAACGATATACTACACAATTAATATTAATTAATAGCAATATACTCGCTGCCACCACATTCCGAGAAAACAGCGGAATGACCTGTTACCTATATCTATGGGGATATCCGCTCCCCTACTTCTAACAACCTGTAAGAAAATTGGTTATTCCCCCCTAATATTCTATACACAGTTATACAGTATCTCTATATACCTACACAATACTTCTCTATAGTAGCGTACTTCGAAGACACAGGTTTGTTTTGGGATATACTCAGAATAGGACAATAGCCTATAAAGGATTTTATATCATTTATTAAAAGTTGACAAAAATAGTGCATAAAAATATAATGAAAAACTAAAGTAATTTACTGAACATAAAAACAGTAACACAGTGGTGAGGGTAAGAAATGAGTAAAAGAATGAATACTTAAAGATAATTGGCATCTGAAATGTTTACAAGTTCTGAGTCCAGAACTTGTTAATCCAGATATGGGAAAAGTCCAAATAATAGTTCCTACTGTAAGCCAATACGGTCCGTCCTGTTGGCTAGATCTTATGACGAACTCCTGAGCTGAGACCCGGCTCCCAATTTTAGCCTTTGTAAGAAAATGGGAGCGGTCTGGTCTCTAGAGGGGGTGGACTTGGTTCTGCCCCTGAAGGTTGGTTCCTATTTTGGAGGGAATTTTAAATCTCCAATTCCCCTCTAGTCCATAATCTGTGAACCATACATGTCACATTCAAAATAATAGTATGATTGTCCGTAACTAATTTTACCCAACAGAATGAGACCAAATATGACATATCTTGGGGATCGTAGGCCTAAGAAGGATAATATCCCAATTTTGGTTCGGGCTATAATATTATGTCAGGTATCTATAAATGCAGAATTGATTCCTGGATAAACTGAGGGTATTTACGAAAACATGAAACAATTCTACATCCTGAATTATTAAGTAATATGGATTACCTTTGATCTGCCAGTTGTTTCTGCTCAAATCTCAACTAGAAGATTCCCTGCTGTGATCGTGCCTACTAGCCTGTAACAGTGTATGCATATTACAGGGACTTTACGCCTTGCCCTTTTGAAGTCAACACCAAAGTCAACACCAAATGGGAATGGCTATGGGAAAGGAAGCAGAGCTTACAACTGAACATGAATTTAACCCTGTGATTACCCATGACAGGGAAACAATGTGGGAGCTGCCATACTGCTGGACCATGCCAATAAGGTGAAATAATTGAAAATTAGGAGTGCAATTTCAAACATTGTCTATGGGGTTTTACATTGCACTCCTGTTTGTCACAACACTGCCATATACTGATGGGGCATTTGATGCTTTGCATGGAAGTGCTTGGTTCTCAGTGATGGACTTAAGATCTGGATATTGCCAAATTCCTATGTCTGCAGAAGATCAGGAAAAGACAGTTTTTATTTGCCTATTGGGGTTTCACCAATTTACCCAAATGCCTGTGGGGATAAATGGGCTTCAGCTACCTTTCTGCGTCTTATGGAAAAAGTCCTGGGAGACTGGAATGCAAGGAACTGCATACTTTACCTTGATGACATTATTGTTTTCAGGTCTACTTTGGAGGAGTATGATAAAAGATTGTTCAGTGTGCTTGAGCGTCTGCAAAAGGAAGGCCTGAAACTCTCAATTGACGTGTAAGTTCTCCTGCAAATCTGTGCATTTTGTGGGACACATTATATCTGGTGAAGGCATTGCCATTGACCCAGAAAAGGTAGCAGCTGTGCTAAATTGGCCACACCCAAGCAATCTAACTGAGCTGATTTTGTAGTTATTATTGGAGGTTTATTGAGGGTTACTCTAAAATTGCCTATCCACTAAATGGACTGTTGAAAGGGGAAAATTTTAAAGATACTCTCTTTAAAGATAAACGGACCTCTGCTTGTGAGGAAGCTTTTAAAAACATTAAAGCAAAAACTCACAGAAGCATCTGTACTTGCCTACGCTGACCCACAAAAGCCTGATGTTTTGCATGGAGATGCTAGTTACGAAGGGTTGGGAGGATTAAAATTAGTTGCATATTTCAGTCAGAGTCTCAGCCCAACTGAAAGAAATTATCCAGTACACAAACTAGAATATTTGGTCGTAAAATGGGCTGTCACCGAAAAACTACATGACTTTTATGGGGTCCAACTTGAGATAAGAACTGATAATAATCCTTTAACATACATTATTAATCACTGCTAAATTAGACGCTGCAGGGCATCGTAGGTTGGCTGCTTTGTCTAATTACCAGTTTTCTTTAAAATACAAGCCAGGCCTAAAGAACATAGAAGCAGATGCCCTTTTAAGATGCCCTGGTCTACCTCCGCAGCAGGAAGAAAATGAGTGGGAAGAACTTCCAGGTCCAGCAGTGGCTGCTCTTTGTGGCACAGCAGCTGTACAAGGAGACTGTATTACTTTCTCTGAGTTGCACCTGGTGGACTCGCTTAGAGTGGGAGAGGACAGTGTTCTTGCCATGTATTGCTACCCTACTACACTAGGCAAATGTAAGGATTTCCAATTAAGAAACCAAGATATGGTTCATTTGCAAAAGAGTGATCTCATAATTTGTCATGTCAGGGAGGTTGCCATTAAACAAAACCCTGATTATATGAAAAACACTCTACCCAAAGAGAGTACCTTTTCCCTAAGGGAATGGGATAAACTGAAAACTATCCATAGGCTCCTTTATAGGGTTCATCTATTTCATGATCATCCAGGGAGAAGACTATTAGTGCTTCCCCAAGACTGTTTTGAGAAGTTTGCATGATCAATATGGGCATTTAGGAACAAAAAAAACATATGGCCTAGTTCAAGATCGCTTCTTCTGGCCTTGAATGAGGGAAGCAGTTGTAGATTACGGCAGGAGATGTATACCCTGTTTGCAGAGAAAGACTTTGCTTACTAGAGCTGCTCCTATGGAACATTTAAAATGTAACGGGCCCTTGGATCTAGTGTACATAGATTTCTTGTGCATTGACAATGAATTAGTGAGATAGGTAATGTTTTGATTGTGACTGATCATTATACCTGTTACACCCAGGAATAGCCAACCAGAAACCAAAAAGCTGTCACTTTGGATAACATTTTATGGTAAAGTTCTTTGTGCATTATGGGCTTCCAAACCCAATCCACTCTGATCAAGAGCGAGACTTTGAGAGCACCCGCCATGACTTCACCAGGTTTTTTCCCTATTTTCTTAAGTTTGGGAGAGAATCCAGACTTCCAATGGACATCAAGTTGGGTGTATCCACTGATGGAGTAGGATGTCAAGACCACTACCAGTATGTGGCTGAGGAAAATGCTGGGAACAAAAGCCAGCTGATGCCACGGTATGGTAACGAGAGCTGATGCCTGGTGATAAGGTGCTTCTCTGCAGCTTATGTTTGGCTCCAACTGCCAAACATAATTTGGCCAATAGAGGAGAGATTTGTTTGAGGTGGTGGGTACGCTAGCTAATATTCCTGTGCACCAAATCCATGATCCAGAGGGATGGATTAAAGTCTGGCACAGAAATAATTTGCTCCCAGTACCCAAAGTTCCCACTGCTGTTGAGAACATTGATACTGTAGCTGATGTAATGTACCCACAGACTAGGATGATGGACAATTTGCTGACCATAACTGATTTGCATCCCCACTTGATAGCCCTGGATAATCTTTTACAACCTGTGGCAGGTGGTAGTTTGCCTCAGAGGGGTGGATTCGATTCTGCTACCCCTCCTTTTCAACCAAGGATAGAAAATGCCCAAGCACTTCTGCTGACTCTGGTCATGGACCTTCTATACCTATTCCTGGAGATGTGAGAAGGGTGATCGTATTAGGAGACCTCCCCTGTCTTCACTTATGACACTTTGGGGTGCCCTGTTATGGGCATGCAGTGCCTTGTTATTCTGCTCCACCTTATGCTTTGATGAATCTAATTAATGCTCATGCCAGACTTGTTAATATGATGCCTTTGTATAAATAATCATATTTCTACTTTGCAGGATATGTTAATTTGTATTTTCCTTTTCAGCCATGTTATTGTAAATGGGTGTGTTAAGGCAAATATCACTTAAGAAGTAGATGTTAAATTTAATGTGTAAATAATGTTTTTTTTGTATTGTTCCTTGTCGGGGTGAAAGGAATTTACCAGGAGGAGAATGTAGGGAACTGATAAACTAGTTACCCTTTAGATTTTTTATTCTGGAAGTTCAGGATTTGGCCTGTAGGGGTCTGTTTAAAAGTATAAAAATGGAAGTATTCATGTGATCAGCCTCATTCTGGATTTCTGGAGTTTCCCCAGAGGAGCCCAGGGGATCTAGATAACAGGTAGGTCCAGTTAATGTGAGATTAGATTCTGTTATAGATCACTCCAGGAGTGATAGATAGGAGTAGGGTAGCTAGTGAGCAGCCTGAGCACCAACAAGGAGATTTAGTAATGACTAGAGTCCTGGGTATATCACCCAAGAATAGGGACATAGTGCCAGACATAGGGGTAGAAGAACCCACTACAGTGACCTGAGAGCTGGGGTGGCACTAACAAGCTGATTGTTATTTATAATGATTCTGATCCCTCTGGTTTGTGAGTATTAATGTGATTTCTGTGCCATGCTATGTCACCTCTATTGTGCTAATTTGCAATGCCTTATTAATATTGTTCTGTTAATTAATAAGATACTGTTTAAGTTCAAGAACCACTGGCGGTAGAGTGGTAGTTCAGCAACACCCTGCCTCCAACATATGCGAGGGCCACTCCTGATAAATAAGAGTCTTGTGCATAGAATTTTGATAATGGTGGAACAATTAAATACTCCTGTTTTATTATCACCTAACACAAGCACTGAAATATTATCCAATAGGGGTCCTGGTTTTGAGCTGCAGGACCACCAACAAAGGCACTTGTCAGTGCTGGGGAGGGGGGGCCCGGTTTTGAACTATAGGATCCCTTAAGCCCCAAAAGGCCCTTCCCAGAGTCACAATGGTCCTTCTATTGACATCCCTCCGCAGGACATTTGGCCGTGTGATAATAGAATGTTACGTGTGCGCTACTTCCATTTTTTTGCTGTTCTTCCTGCAAGAACATGTTCCCCGACCCATTTTCCAGGTCCCAGAGCAATGTACAGTAAGTTGCCATTGATATTTTACTTTATATTTAGGCCGATATGTGCAGAATTTAATGGGTCCGCCTGCAGATTTTTGAATTTTCGTTTTTTTTTAAAAAAATCTGCGAATTTGCACACAGAACGTATTTTATCAGTTTCTCCCATCTCTATTATCTAATAACACATGGACCATAACAACCCCTCAGAGGCCAATGAGGGTTCTTGTAATGTGTTTTGTACATGGTGTGTTTACTACTAACCTTGACCACATTCCTTATCTATAGATAAAGTTCACATATACAGGATACTTTCTAATGCTTTTACTGATTATTTGCACCTTTGGTTTTCAGGAGTTAAGGGTGTGATTGGATAGTGGCTAAGAGGTGTTATAGGAACGCCCAGAGTAAGGTGTCAAAACAGCATTGTACATGGCAGACAGTTGGTGTTATGGGCTATATCTGTTGTATTCAATTAGATCAACTGGACTTGAAGTTTAGTTGTTGAAGACGTTTCGCTAGTCATCCGACTGGATCTCTCAATTCAGAATGACTTGTACAAGAATCTGTGGCAATTATGTACCCTGGAAAATCCCAATTAGCATATCACAGCCAGGATACTTTCTAATGCTTTTACTGATTATTTGCACCTTTGGTTTTCTGTATCTGATGTAAATCTCTCTTTGTAGGATTTCCATGGAGACCGGTTCTCTCTTTGTAGGATTTCTATGGAGACCGGTGGTTCAGGACATTCCTGTTCCCTGTCTCATTATTAATAATCCCACCATTCCTGTTCCCTGTCTCATTATTAATAATCCCACCACCCTGATGTGCAAAGTCTCTAATATCTTCCCAAAGTCTCTAATATCTTCCCTGAGTGTTTGACTGTGAAGTGGTATAAGAGGGAGAAGGATGGAGTTGACCTGTTACCAGTGTCTCACGGTGACAAGTACAAGATCCCAGAAATAAGATTGGAGGTGTCTCACGGTGACAAGTACAAGATCCCAGAAATAAGATTGGAGAAGCAGGAGGACAACACATTCCAGTGCCAAAGTCGTTTAACATTCACACCGGACAACACATTCCAGTGCCAAAGTCGTTTAACATTCACACCGACCATTAACTCAGACCATGGGGCAGAATTCATCTGTAGAGTGGAACATCCCAGCTTAGACAAAGCCATGGAAAGGAAAACAGGTGTCCTCCTGATACAAGGTAATGGGAACGTGGGTTAGACACAGTCTATGGGACCGCCCAGAGTAATGTGTCAAAACAGCATTTATATGGCAGACCCAACTGTCTTCTGTTGTACAACTGTTGTTGTTGACACCTTTAACTCTGGGCCGTTTCCCTATCAACACCTGTTAGCCACTATCCAATCACACCCTTAACTCTGGGCTGTATATGCAATGGGATTTTCCAGGGTACATAATTGCCACAGATTCTTGTACAAGTCATTCTGAATTGAGAGATCAGTCGATACTAGCGAAACGTCTTCAACAACTCTAAACTTCAAGTCCAGTGGATCTAACGGGAAATACAAATATATACGTGACCTGGATGAAATGAATATTACAGATATACCGTGACCCTGGAGGATGATATGACAGATAGACCATGACATGATTGATGTATTCAATACCGTACTAGAATATGACAATATACCGTGGACTGGAGGGATGAATATTACAGATATACCGTGACCTGGATGGCATGAATATTACCAGATCAGTACTGGCGAGTTAGTACCTGTGATGAGGATAATATTACAGATCTACCGTAGACCTGGATGGATGCATATTACGATATACCGTGACCTGATGGATGAATTACAGAATCATGGACCGTTGGATCAGATATACCGTGACCTGGATGAGATTTACAGATACATGACCTGGATGGATGAATATTACAGAATACCGTGACCTGGATGGATGAATATTACAGATTACCGTGACACTGGATGAATGAATATTACAGATTATACCGTGACCTGGATGGATGAATATTACAGATATACCCGTACCTGGATGGATTGAATAATTACAGATAAACAGTGACCTGGATGAATGATAATATTACAGATATACAAGTGACCTGGATGGATGAATATTACATATTACCGTGACCTGGATGAATGAATATTACAGATATTACCGTGACCTGGATGAATGAAATTACAGATATACCGTGACCTGGATGATGATATACGATACCGGACCTGGATGCATGAATATTACCAGATTACCCGTGACCTGGAGTGGATGATATACAGATTATTCCGTGACTGGAAGTGGAGGAATTTACGATATACGGACCTGGAGAGAATATTAGATTAACGTGACCTGGATGAGAAATTACAGATATTACGTGACTAGGAAAAAGTATACCGTGAATGGATGAATATTACAGATTACGACTGGAGAATGAATATTACAGAATACGATGAATGAGAAGTATTACAAATCACTGACTGATGAATGAATATTACAGATTAACCGTGACCTGGATGAATGATATTACAGATATACCGTGACCTGGATGGATGTAAATATTACAGATATACCGTAACCTGAGGATGAATATATTACAGATTACCGTGACATGGATGGATGAATATACAGATATACCGAACCTGGATGGATGATATTACAGATATACCGTGACCTGGATGGTGAATATTGCAGAGATACCGTTGACCTGGATGGATGAATATTACAGATATACCGTGAAGGATGGATGATATTACAGATATACGACCTGGATGAATGAATATTACAGATAACCGTGACCTGGATGGATGAATATTACAGATATACCGTGGACCTGGATGGATGAATTACAGATATACGTGACCTGGTGGATGAATATTACAGATATACCGTGACCTGGATGGATGAATATACAGTATACCGTGACCTGGATGGATGAATATTAAGATTTACCGTGACCTGGATGGATGAATATTACAGATATACCTGAACCTGGATGGATGAATATTACAGATATACCGTTACCTGGATGGATGAATATTCAGATTACACTGGTGGAATATGAGTACCGTGCGATGGATGAATATTACAGATATACCGTGACCTGGATGGATGATATACAGATATACGTGGAACTGAGATGAATATTACAGATATACCGTGAACTGGATGAATGAATATTACAGATATACCGTGACGGTGTAGGGATGAATAGTACGATATACCGTGACCTGGTGGTGAATATTACGAGATATACCGTGACCTGGATGGATGAATATTACAGATTAGTACCGTGACCTGGATGGATGATTATACGATATACCGTGACCTGGATGGATGAATATTACAGATATACCGTGACCTGGATGGATGAATATTACAGATATACCGTGACCTGGAGGATGAATATTACAGATATTACCGTGACCCCTGGATGAATGAATATTACAGATTAATACGTGACCTGGATGGATGAAATATTACACTATACGTGACCTGGATGATGATATTACAATATACCACGTGACCCTGCGATGGTGAATATACAGAATATACCGTGACTGGATGATGAAATTAAGATATACCGTGACCTGGATGGATGAATATTACAGATATACCGTGACCTGGATGGATGAATATTCAAGATAACCGTGACCTGTGGATGAAATTTACAGATATACCGTGACCTGATGGAGAATATTCAGATATACCGTGACCTGGATGGATGATATTACAGATATACCGTGACCTGGATGGATGAATATTACAGATATACCGTACCTGGATGGATGAATATACAGATATACGACCTGATGGATGAATATTACAGATATACCGTGACCTGGATGGATGAATATTACAGATATACCGTGACCTGGATGAATGAATTACAGATATACCGTGACCTGATGGATAATATTACAGATTATACCGTGACCTGGATGAATGTAATATTAAGATATACCGTGACCTGGATGAGAATATTACAGATATACCGGACCTGGATGAGATGATTTACCATATTACCGTGACCTGGATGAATGGAATATTACAGATATACGTGACCTGGATGAATGACTATTACAGATATACCGTGACCTGTGATGAATATGACAGAATACCGTGACCTGGATGAATGAATATTACAGATATACAACGTGACCTGGATGAATGAATATTACGAAACCGTGACCTGGATGAATGAATATACAGATATACCGTGACTGGATGAATGAATATTACAGATATAACCGTGACCTGGATGAATGAATATTACGATATACCGTGACCTGGATGAATGAATATTACAGATATACCGTGACCTGGATGGATGATATTACAGATATACCGTGACCTGGATGATGAAATTACAGATATACCGTGACCTGGATGGGAGAATATTACAGATATAAGTGACCTGGATGAATGAATATTATCTGATATACCGTTGCCTGGAGGATGAATATTACAGATATACCGTGACTGGATGGATGAATATTAAGATAACCGTGACTGGATGGATGAATAGTACAGATATACGTGACCTGGATGATGAATATTGCAGATAGTACCTGTGACCTGGATGGATGAATATTACAGATATACCGTGCACGGATGGATTATATTACAGATCACGTGACCTGGATGGATGAATATTACTGATATACCGTGACAGGATGGATGAAGTATTACAGATATACCGTGACCTGGATGGATGAATATTACAGTATACTACCGTGACCTGGATGAATGAATATTACAGATATACCGTGACCTGGATGAATGAATATTACGTAATAACCGTGACCTGGATGATGAATATTACAGATATACCGTGACCTGGATGGATGAAATTACAGATATACCGTGACCTGGATGAGAATATTACAGTATAACTGACCTGGATGGATGGAATATTACAGATATAACAGGCTGGCTTAGATATACTGAAATCGACCGGATGGATGAATTACAGAATACGTGACCTGGAGGATGAATATTACAGATTACCGTGACCTGGATGGATGAATATTACAGATATACCGTGACCTGCTGATGGATGAGATATTGCAGATATACCATGACCTGGATGGATAATATTACAGATATACCGTGACTAGATGGATGAATATTACAGATATACCGTGACCTGGTATGGATGATATAGTCATAGATATACGCTGACCTGGATGGATGAATATTACAGATATACCGTGACCTGGATGGATGAATATACCAGAATACCGTGACCGGATGGATGAATATTACAGATATACCTTGACCTGATGGATGAATATTACAGTTATACCGTGACCTGGATGGATTGAATATTACAGATAACCGTTGACCTGGATGGATGAATTACAGAATACGTGACCTGGGAATGATATTACAGATATACCTGACCTGGATGATGGATGAATATTACCAGATTATACCGTGACCTGGATGGATGATATTTACAGATATACCGTGACCTGGGTGGATGAATATTACAGATATACCGTGACCTGGATGATGAATATTAACAGATATACCGTGATCTGGATGGATGAATATTACGCATATACGTGACCTGGATGGATGAATAATACAGATATACGTGACCTGCATGGATGAATATACAGAATACCGTGACCTGGTGGATGAATATTACAGATATACCGTGACCTGGATGGATGAATATTACAGATATACCGTGACCTGGATGGATGAATATTACAGATATTACCGTGACCTGGATGGATGAATATTACAGATATACGTGACCTGGATGGATGAATATTTACAGATATACCGTGACCTGGATAGATGAATATTACAGATATACCGTGACCTGGATGGATGAATATTACAGAATTACCGTGACCTGGTGACATGAATATTACAGATATTACCGATGACCTTGGATGGTATGAATATTAGATATTACCGTGACGGATGGATGAATATTAGATATACAGACTATGAATGATTACGATACCGTGACTGGATGGATGAATATTACAGATATACCATGACCTGGATGAAGATGAATGCCTTTACAGATATACCATGACCTGGATGATGAATATTACAGATATACCATGACCTGGATGAATGAATATTACAGATATACCATGACCTGGATGGATGAATATTACAGATTACCATGACCTGGATGGTGAATATTACAGATATACTGACCTGGATGGAGAATATTACAGATATACCGTGACCTGGAGGATGAATATTACCGATATACCTGACTGGATGGATGAAATATTACAGATATACGTACTGGATGGATGAATATTACAGATATACCGTGACCTGGATGGATGAATATTACAGAATATACCATGATCTGGATGAATGAATATTACAGATATAAGTGACTGGATGATATGATATTACAGATATACCGTGACCTGGATGGATGAAGATACAGAATCTAAGTGACCTGATGGAATATTACAGATATACCGTGATCTGGATGAATGAATATTACAGATATACCGTGACCTGGATGGATGAATATAAGATATACCGTGACCTGGATGAATGAAATTACAGATATACCGTGACCTGGTGGATGAATATTACAGATTACCGTGACCTGGATGAATGAATATTACAGATATACCGTGACCTGTGATGAATGAATATTACCCAGATATACGTTGACCTGGATGGATGAATATTACAGTAACGTGATCTGGATGAATGAATATTACGATATACCGTGACCTGGATGAAGAATATTCAGATATACAGTGACCTGGATGGAGAATATTTACAGATATTACCGTGACTGGATGGATGAATAGTTACAGATATACCGTGACTGGATGGATGGAATTTACAGATATACCGTGACCTGGATGGATGAATATACGATATACCGTGACCTGCTGATGAATATACAAATACGTGACCTGATGATGAATATACAGATATACCATGACTGGAATGGATGACTATTACAGATATACCGTGACCTGGATGGATGAATATTTACAGACTATACCGTGACCTGGATGAATGAATATTACAGATATTACCGTTGACCTGGGATGGAATGAATATTACCGATATACCGTGACCTGGATGGATGAAATATACAGATATACCGTGACTGGATGGATGAGATATTACGATATACCGTGACCTGGATGGATGAATATTACGATATACCGTGACCTGGTAGGATGAATAATATACGAAGTATACCGTGACCTGGATGGATGAATATTACAGATATTTATACCTGACTGGAGGATGGAATTTACAGAATACCGTGACCTGGATGGATGAATATTACAGATATACCGTGACCTGGATGGGAATATTACAGATATACCGTGACCTGGATGGATGAATATACAGATATACCTGACCTGGATGAATGAAATTCAGATACCGTGCCTGGTGGATGAATATTACAGATTACCGTGACCTGGATGCATGGAATATTACAGATATCCGTGACCCTGGATGAATGAATATTACGATATTACCGTGACCGGGAGGATGAATATTACAAGATATCACCGATGACCCGGATGGATTATGAATATACAGATATAACCGTGACCTGATGGATGAATATTACGTATATACCGCTGACCTTGGATGATGAATATTACGATATATACCGTGACCTGGATGGATGAATATTTACAGATATACTGTACTGAGATGGATGTAATATTACCGATATCACCGTGACCTGGATGGATGAATATTACAATTATTACCGTGACCTGGATGGTGATATTTACCAAGATATACCTGACCTTGGATGGATGAATATTACAGAATGACCGTGACCTGGATGGATGAATATTACATGATAGTTAAACCGGACCTGGATGATGAATTAAGTAACTTGACTGTGTAAGATTAGTTACTGACCTGATGTGATACCTACCGTGATGGTAGTGAAAAGATATACCTGACGGATGAGAATAGTAACCGTGACGATAAATGTTAAGATAGGCGAATGAATATTACAGATATACTACCTGTGTATTAGGAACCATGACCAGATATTACGACGTGCTGGAATGAAATATCTACTATGAGATAGTACATACCTGGTGAACGTACCTGACCGATGATTATAGTCCATGACCGATGAGAATATTACAGATAATACCTAGGATACTATTGGAACGACTGGGATGAAACAATATCCGTGACTGATGATGTAGATACCGGACCGGGATGAAAGATACCTGACTGATGATGTATTACAGATATACCGTGGACCGTGGATGATTTCGCATACCATGATCCGTGAATGATACAGATATACCGTGACCTGGATGAAGATGTAGCCTGATGTGAATATTAGCAGATACCAGTACCTTGAGTGATATACGTTAACCGTGTGGATGAATGTATTACATATATTACCGAAGGTGAGGAAAGAGAATATGAAATATACCGTGGAATGATGACTTTAAAATATGGAAACTGATAGATTGGAGAAATGACCTCCCTATATGATATTACAGACTATACGTACCTGAATGATTTAGATACCTGTGTGGAGTATATACTTTATACTGCAAGGGAGATGCAACAGAATACCGTGACCTGATATATTTACAGTATTGACCTGGATGGATGAATATTACAATCCGATGATGAATCATTTCAGTTAGTGACCTGGTGAATGAATATTACAGATATAGTACCAAGTAGAAATACGATTATGACCTGTATTATATACTTAACCGTGACCTGTAATGATATATTACAGAATACTACTGATCGGTACAACTCCGTGACTGGATGGATAATTACATATTATAGTGATGTTAATAATCTCCTACCTGAGATGTATACAGATTACGGACTGGATGTGAATACAGATATCGTACGATGATATTACCGATAGTACCGTGTATCAGATTACCCGGATGGGATGATTTAATATCCGTACAATAATTCGATATACCGTGACCTGGATGTGAAACAAAACCGGATGAATATGAAATTACAGTATACTATGAGCGTTTACGTTGATGACCGTGGATGGATATTGATATACATTACCTGGATAGATATACAATATAACCGTGACCTATGTATTTAGATATGATGAATGATTACAGATAAGTACCTGAATGTTAGAATACCTGGAGCCTGGATGGATGAATATAAGATATACCGTGACCTGGATGATGATATTACAGATTATACGTGACCTGGATGGTATTACGATCAGTTACCTGATATACAGATATACCGTGGACCTGCATGAATAATAGTATACATGAGGATGATTCTTACATTCCTACTAAATAGCCTCACACGCTGTCTCGGTAGTTACGCTCTAATAGAAGAGTATTGTGTAGGTATATATATATAACTTATAGAAGTTAATAGGTTGTGGCTCATTATAAGTCGGGGGTGAAGATAACCCCATAGATATATTAGTGGTCCTTCCTCATGTTTTAGGAAGGTGTGGTGGCAGCAGTATATAGATATAAGTATATTAGTGTGTGCTATATTGCTTTTTTCACTAAACCCCCGGTCGTTCTGATTGTCATCCCCTGTCGGTTTGCCTTGTTTTGCCTTTTCCGGACCTGATAGGTGGGTGGCGGCGTCAGGGCCCGTGAGGGTTCTTACATATAATCTTATGTAGGTATTAAAAGTGATTAGTGGTTTTTACTAAGGGCAAGGTCAACCCCACCACTAATTGTTACATACCCTCCCCACGAACCAGAAACACCTTATTATTAAATAAGTAATGACCATTTTTTTTGGGGGAGTGGAGTGGTTATCTTCACCTTAGTTTGTTGACACCATAAGTATAGCCTGTACACATGTAGATTGTACAATTGTAGAAGGGGACAACAGCCTCCCGAACATTGTGTCTTGCATGATCACACAACGTTTAAAAAAGCATTTTTAATTTTATATTGAGTGTCTCTCTTCCCCACATGGTATATCCTATGTCTAGAATCTAGCCTGACTGGCTGGACAGGTAGATCTCCTTTTACTACCCTTGTCCATCCACATTTCAGGTAACCCTAAAATCTCTGGCGCCCATAAAGCCAACACGTGTGACTCTGGGGATGTGATGTTCACATTAAAGCTTGGATACACTTTTATCCAAAGTAATATGTCTACAGTTTGACGTGTGGAGTGGGAGAGAAACTCACCAAACAGTTGAAATCCAATGACCAAACTGGCTGGAGAATCAGGACGGACATTTCAAATATCCAAAGGAAATGTAGAATTCCTGGAAATCTCTTTACTGATCTGAGTTTAACAAGTCCGTGTGACCCTGGAAACACGAATCTATGGAAAATCCTGAATCCAAGGAGTTTTCATACAAGGATTTAGGAAGAATTGCGGATTGGGGGGTCCCGCTGTCGTTAAACTTGAAGATTTGTATAATACTTAAGCCGGTCCGCGGATGGCATACTCCATATATAATGAAATCCCGGTTGTCTACAATATGCACTGTGTATTACAGACACTTATCATACATTTAACTGACTTATCATTGTCTTACGGAGGAGTCCATTCGGAAGTTTGGTCTGTGTAATTTGGTTGGAGGAGGAGGATTGTGGATTTGGGGTGGATGCCGAACGTTTGGATCTTTCACTTACATTTCACATATTCATATTCACCTCATATTGGGTGTACTGCTAATTGGATATCAAACTTGATAGGATCCTTCCACATGGATATTATAGTACTTCATGGATTTCTATCTAAGAATTTATGCCTCATCTTTATGAGTTATGTTCTATTGGTTCCGAGGCTCAGCTATAGATGGGACAATATATAGTTTAGCTACAGATTCGGGGACGCCCGAGGTTTTATTATATGTTATGGTATATAGTATTAATTAAAGGTGTTTTTTTATATGGACATACAGTAGATCCGCCTCTTTCCTATTTTTTCATATGAGATTTATGTGACTGTGGTTTGAAGTTGGCTTCAGGATATTTGCTTGTTATGAAGGGTCCTATTAGAGGTTCTGTCCATAATCTTTTCATATATATACTTGAAGATTTGTATAAATTTTATTATTAAACTATAATTGTTACCCAGCCGGATTAACAGACGGTTTGGTAGGGATTTTTTGTCAGTTCCCATTTAGGAATCAACCATGGGGATATACAGAACAATACTAGGCTATCACTATTTCTGGGAAGATGAAGTTTACAATTTTTCTAAAGTTCTACACCTGACTGCGGCCGTTATGCTTCCCATTGATGTTATATGTTTAGAATGGGGATTTGTAAAGTTATGAGTATAGAAAAAAAGTTCATGAAGAGCAATACTAACATGGATTGTATTGAATGGGGTATGATCACTTCATCTGGGCCACATAATACACATCTGGGCATTGTTCACTAATAGGTCATATTTCAGAGGACAACGTTGGAACATCCTTTAAGGTTGGAAGAAAAGAAAGTTTATTCATCTTAGGTCTAGAAAAGGTTTCTTTTACAGTAAAACGTGAACTGTGGAAACTGTCTTCCAGCCCAACAAAGGGGTAATGAGTAATGAATTCTGATACATTAACTGTAGCTTCGGAGATATAAGTGAAATTACTGTTTATACTCTTAGTTTGGTTGGTTACAGGGATACTATCTAATATGAGAATTACTGGTATTAATACATATACATGATGTTCTGTGTTGGATACTGGGGAATACTATGATAATATTGAGAATACTGGTATTTAATACATTACTGTAGTTCTGGTTGGTAACGGGATACTTAAATATTAGAGAAGAACTGGGTATTAATACATATACTGTATGTTCTGGTTGGTACACGGGATACTATATAATATTAAGAATACCTGGTTTAATACATACTACTGTAGTTCGTTGGTCAGGGATAGATTAGAATAACGGTGAAATACTAATAATGTATTCTGTTTATCAGGGAACGAATATCTTGAGAATAACTGGTTAGTTTATACATATACTGTAGTTTCTGGTTGATCCAGGATAATTTCCGATGCCCATTTGGAGTCAAGGTAATGAATTGTTTTACAAAACGCTTTTTAAGCTGCGGAGTTTTATGTTTGTTTGCCCTCCCACTGGACTAATCGTTGATAGTGTTGAAGAGAAAAGTATAAAGATTTAACTAGAAGGACCTATATCTTTATTCAACATCCAATACTATGTGAAATGTAACTGTTAAAAGACTATGATGGGAGGGTATAAAGGTATGGACTAGATGGACGTATGGTCTTTATACAACCTCCATGTACTGATTTACCTATGTAACTGTTATAATCAGACATATGAGTAGCTGGGGTGGGGACAAATAAGTTTGGCTAGTATGGACGGTACTGGTAATACAACCGTCCAAACTAGGTGGTCTAGGATAACGGATAAGAACATTAGGGTTAAGGTATAAAGGTGACGAGATGGACGGGTCTCGGGAGTAACAACCTCGCAATACTGATGTTATCTTTCGAGGAAACTGTTAGACCGGACATAGGGGTCAGGGAAGGGCTTAAAGGCTGCGACGTAGAGTGCGGGGGACGTGTATACTATAACCTCCAAGGCATGATTGTACGTTAAAGGACGGATGGTAATACGAGGGTAGGTAGGTAGGCTATATGGATGTATTAATTAAAGAATGTAATGTTTGCACAGATTATTGGTAGGTTAGGTGGAAGTGGCGTTGTCGAACAACCTCCACATACGTAGGTGTACCAGTGTAACGGGGTAGACTAGACAGGAGCACTCTATGGTAGGTAAAGGTTGGGGCGACTAGAGTGGACGGAGGGCGTTAGAACACCTCCAGACTAGTAGTACATGTAACTGGGTATCAGACACTTAAGGCGGAGGGTATAAAGGGTGGACAGATGACGTAGGCGGTAGACAACCCCAAGACGTAGGTTAGTATATGAACTGGTTAGACAGACAGTAGTGGAGGGGGTAGAAAGGTGGACAGAGGGACAGAGGTAGCGACACAACCCCAATACTAGGGAGAGTGTAACGTTAGCTAGGGACAACGACCATCCTCCCAAAACCAATCGGAGTACAAGTACTGGACATGGGTGGGTAATAAAGGTTGACTAGTTGATGTATGCTGTAGCTACAACATCCACATACTTGATTTACTATGTAAACTGTTATCCAATATGGGGTAGGGTAGAAAGGTTTGGACTAGATGGACGTTGTCTTTATAAAACCCCAATACTTGTACTATGTAACTGTTATACAGAGCTTTCATGGGTAGGTATAAAGGTTGGCACTAGAGTGACGTATGTCCTTTATACAACCTCCAATCTATGTACTATGTATAACTGTTAATAACAGACCTTATGGGTAGGGTTAAAGAGTTTGGACTAGATGACGTATGTCTTAACACTATCCAACATGTTTTACATGTAACTGTTATACAGACATTATGGGAGTAGGGTATATAAAGGTTGGACTAGATGGACGATGTCTTTATACAACTCTCCAATACTATGTTACTATTTACATGTTATACAGACATTAGGTAGGGATAAAGGTGGACTAGATGGACGTAGGTCTTTATAACCACTCCAAGACTATGTACATGTAACTGTTATATCAGACATTATAGGTAGGGTAAAAGGTGACTAGATGGAGTATGTCTTTATACAACCCCCATCTATGTTACTATGTAACTTTACAGACAATTGGGATAGGGATATAAAGGTTGGACTGATGGACGTATGTCTTTATACACCTCCAAATCCTATGTTACATATGTAACTGTTATATCACAAGACCATTATGGGTAGGGTAATTAAAGGTTGGACTAGATGGATGTATGTCTTACAACCCCAATACTAGGTTACATATGATAATCTGTTATATCAGACATTATGGTAGGGTATAAAGGTGGACAGATGGACTGTATGTCTTTTATACACCTCCGATACTATGTTACCATGTAACTGTTATACAGGCATTATGGTAGGGATAGGTTGAACTAGATGGACGTAATGTCCCCCGTTTAACAACCTCCAATACTCATGTACACCATGTTAACTGTTATATACGACTTATAGGTAGGGTATAAGGTTGGACTAGATGGACGTATGGCTTTATACAACCTCCAATACTAGTTATGTTACATAACTGGCTTAATACAGACTACTTATGGGTAGGGTTATAAAGGTTGGGACTAGATGGACGTAGTCCTTTTATACACAACCTCCAATACTATGTTACCATGAACTGTTATACAGACATTTGGGTCGGTGTATAAAGGTTTGGACTAGATGGACGTTGTCTTTAACACATCCATCTTTCCACGTATACAATAGGTATAAGTTGACTATAAGACCATGCTCCACCCATGATGTTACTATGTCATGTTACATCTATGGTATTATAGTGGCTAGAGGCTTTCAACTCAATCAGTTGTAATGTTTGACATGTGGGTATAGTTGCGATGGACGTATGTCTTATACAACCTCCAATACTATGTTACATGTAACTGTTATACAACATCTTGGTAGGGTATAAAAGGTCTGGACTAGATGGACAGTATGTCTTTATCCAACCGCCCGATCTATGTTACAGTAACTTATTTACAGACATTATTGGGTAGGTATAACGGTGTGGACTAGATGACGTATGTCTTTTACAATACATCCAATAACTAGTTTTTGTTGACATGTACTTTATACAGACATTACTGAGGTAGGTTATAAAGGTTGGACTAGATGGACTAGTCTTTATACAACCTCCATACTATGTACTGCTGTAACTGTTATACAGACATTATGGGGTAGGGTAGTAAAGGTTGGAACTAGATTGGACGGATGTCTTACTAACAACTCCAATGACTATGTTACTAGGTAACTGTTATACAGACTTGGGGTAGGGTATAACAGGATTGGACTAGCAGGGGTATGTCTTA
The DNA here is from genome assembly GCA_019447015.1 of Hymenochirus boettgeri. Taxonomy (NCBI): domain Eukaryota; kingdom Metazoa; phylum Chordata; class Amphibia; order Anura; family Pipidae; genus Hymenochirus; species Hymenochirus boettgeri. Next base: position 130,087 of record JAACNH010000517.1, on the reverse strand, counting down.
TACAACCTCCAAGGACTATGTTACTATGTAACTGTTAACGCACATGATGGTAGGGTCTAAAGGTTGGACTAGATGGATACGTATGTCTGTTCCAACCTCCAATACATGTTACTAGTAACTGTTAATCAGACATTATGCGGTAGGGTATAAAGGTTGGACTGATGACGTTGTCTTTATACAACCGCCAATACTAATGTTACAATGTAATCGTTATAACAGACATTATGGTAGGGTATAAGGTTGACTAGATGGACTGTATGGTCTTTATGATACCACCCGAATACTTGTTACTATGTAACAGTTTACAGCATTTGGGTAGGGTATAGACGTGGACTAATGGACGTATGTCTATACAACCTCCAATACTATGTTCACAGATGTAACTGTGTTCAATCAGTACATTATGGTAGGATTAAAAGGTTTGACTAGATGGGGGACTAGTCTTTATACTATCAACCCCTCCAAAATACTATGTTGACTATGTACTGTTATACAGACATTATGGGGTAGGTATAAAGGTTGGGAACTAGAATGGACGTTATGCTCTTATACAACCTCCATACTATGTTCGTATGTAACGTTATACAGACTTAGGGTAGGGTAACAGGTTGGACTAGAGGGCTTCTGTCTTTATACAACCTCCCAAGTACTATGTGACTATGTACTGTTTACAGACATTATAGGGTAGGGTATAAAGGTGTGGATAGATGGACGTTGGTCTTATATACACCCTCCAATTACTGTGTTACTATGTAACTGTTATACAGACCTTATGGGTAGGGGTATAAGGTTGGACTAGATGTGACCTTATGTCCTTTATACCAACCTCCAATACTAATTGTTACATTCTTAACTGTTATACAGCATTATAGGTAGGTATAAAAGGTTTGGACTAGATGGGTATTCTTTATAACAACCTCCAATCACTATGTTAAACTTAACTTTTATAACAGTACTTATAGGTGGGTAGAAAGGTTGGACTAGATGGACGTATGCTCCTTTATACAACCCCAATACTATGTTACTATGTAACTGTTATACAACGACATTATGGGTAGGGATAGGTTTGGATAATGGGACGTTATGTCTTTATACAAACCTCAAACTATTTACTAAGTGTAAACGTTAAGACATTAGGGTAGGGTAATAAGGTTGGACTAGATGGGTATGTCTTTATACAACCTCCATTACTATTGTACCTATGTAACGTTATACAGACATATGGGGGTAGGGGTATAAAGAGTTGGGACAGATGGAGGACGTATTTTTTATAACAACCTCTCAATACTAATGTTTACTATGTAACGTTTACAGACATTATGGGAGGGTATAAAGGTTGGACTAGATGGACGTATGTCTTTATACACCTTCCAATGCTATGTTACTAGGTAATGTTATCACAGACTCTTATGGGTAGGGATAAAGGTTGGACTAGATGGAACGTTTGTCTTATAAACCTCCACATAACTATGTTACTATGTGAACTGATTATACATACATTTATAGTAGAGGTATAAAGTGGACTAGATGACCGTAGTCTTTATAACAACCTCCAAACTAGTTACTATGTAACTGTTATACAGAGACATTATGGGTAGGGATAAGGTGGACTAGATGGACGATGTCTGTTATACAACCTCACAATAAAAAACATGTTACTAGGGACACTGTTATACAGACATTATGGGTAGGGTATAAAGGTGGGCACTAGATGGACGTATGTCTTTATACAACCTCCAATGCTATGTTACATGTAACTGTTTTATTACAGACATTATGGGTAGGGTATAACGGTTGGACTAGATGGACGTCTGCTTTATACAACCTCCAATGCTAGGTTACTATGTGAATGTTATACAGAACATTATGGGTAGGGTATAAAGTGGACTAGATGGACGTATGCTTTATTACAACCTCCAATACTATGTTACTATGTAAAATGTTATAAGGACCTTATGGGTAGGGTATAAAGGTTGGAATAGATGGACGTTATGTCTTTATACACACCTCCAATATATTTACTATGTAACTGTTATACAGACATTTATGGGTAGGGTATAAAAGGGTGGACTAGATGGACGTATGTCTTTATACAACCTCCAATACTCTTGTTACCATGCTAACGTTATACAGACATTTATGGTAGGGTATAAAGGTTGGACAGATGGAACGTTGTCGTTATAAACATCCATACTATGTACTATGTAAACTGTATACAGAATTATGGGTAGGGTATAAAGGTTGGACAGATGGAGTATGTCTGTATACAACCTTTTTTTGCCAATACTATGTATATGTAAAATGTTATACAGACATTATGGGTAGGAGTTAAAGGTTGGACTAGATGACGTATGTTCTGATTACACCCCCTACAGTTACATGTACCGTTTACTACAACATTATGTGGTAGGGTATAAAGGTTGGACTAGATGGACGTATGTGCTTGTATACAACCTCCAATGCTGTTACTATGTAACTGTTATACAGACATTATGGGTAGGGTATAAGTGGACCAGCTGGACGTAATGTCTTTATACAACCTCCAAGCTATGTTACTATAGTAACTGTTATACAGACATTAGGGTAGGGTATTAAAGGTTTGGACTAGATGGACGGACGTATGTCTTTAGACAACCTCCATTACCCTATGTTACTATGTAACGTTATACAGGACATATGGGTAGGGTATAAAGGGGGGACTAGATGGACGTACTGTCTTATACAACCCCAATACTAGTTAATGTCACTTGTATATACAGACAGAGGGTAGGGTATAAAGGTTGGACTAGATGGATGTATTGTCGTTATACCACCTCCATACTAGTTTACAATGTAATGTATACAGGACCTTATAGGATAGGAAAAGGTTGGGACTAGTAATGGACGTATGTCTTTATACAACCCCAATACTATGTTACAAGTAACTGTTATACAGACATATAGGTACGGGTATAAAGTTGGACTAGATGGACTTAGTCTTTATAAAAACCCCCGATACTAGGTTACTTATGTAAATGTATACAGACATTATGTGTAGGGTATAACAGTGGACTAGATGGACGTGACAATGTCTTTATAACAAAACCTCCAATACTATTGTTACAAGTGTAACTGTTATACAGACATTAAGGTAGGGTAATAAAGGTTGGACATGATGGCTATAGTCTTTATACAACCTCCAATACTATGTTACTGTAACTGTATACAGACATTCATGGGGTAGGGTATAAGGTTGGACTAGATGGACGATCTATGTCGTTTATACACTCCAACTATGTTACTATGTAAACGTTCTACAGACATTATGGGTAGTGGAAAAGGTTGGACTAGATGGCACGATGTCTTTATAAAAACCTCAATTGCTATTTACTATGTAAACTGTTATACAGAATTATGGGTAGTGGGTATAAAGGTGGATAGATGACGCTTATTGTCTTTATACAACCTCCAATGCTCTATGTTTACTATGTAAAATGTTATTACAGACATTTATGGGTTTAGGGTATAAAGGTTGGGATAGATGGACGTGCGTTATGTCTTTATACAACATCCAATACTATGTTACTATCGTAAACTGTTATACAGACATTATGGGTAGGGTCTAAAGTTGGACTAGATGGGACGTATGTTGATAAAAACTTCCAATGCTATGTTACTATGAACTGTTATCAGGACATTATGGGTCGGGTATAAAGGTTGGACTAGATGGAAGTATGTCTTTATACAAACTGCGCAAAGCTATGTTAACATGTAACTGTTATACAGACATTATGGTGAGGGTATTATAATAGGTTGGACCTAGTGGACGATGTCTTTATAAACCTCCAATACGATGTTACTAGTAACTGGTATACAGGAATTATGGGTGGGTATAAAGGGGGGACAGATGGACGTATGTCTTTATACAACCTCCCATCCAATACTATGTTAATATGTAATGTTATACCAGGAACAATTATGGGTTTAGGGTATAAGGTTGGACTAGAGGGACGTTATGTCCTTTATACACTCCCATACTATGTACTATGTAATGTTATAACAGACATTATGGGTCGGGTATAAAGGTTGTGTGTGATGAGGACGTATGTCTTGATATAACCTCCAATACTATGTCTTACTATGGAACTGTTATACAGAAATTATGGGTAGGGTATATAAAGGTTGGAATAGATGGATTTTGGTTGTCTTATAACAACCTCCAATACGATGTTACAATGAAAACTGGTATTACGACATAGTGTGTAGGGTATACAGGGTTGGACTAGATGGAACGTATGTCTTTATACAACCTCCAATACTATGTACAATTGTAACTGTTATACGACATTATAGGTGGGTATAAAAGGTTTTGGACTAGATGGACTTATGTCTTTATATAACCTCCAATACTTGTTACTAGTAACTGTTATACAGACAGTATGGGTTAGCGGTAGAAGGTTGGTGATGGACGTAGGTCTTTATATAACCTCCAATATATTGTTACTATTGTAAACTGTATACAGACATTATGGGTACGTAGGGTCTAAGGTTGGACTAGAGGGATGTATGTCTGTATACAACCTTCCCAACTATGTACTATGTAACTGTTAACAGACATAGGGGGAGGGTTAGAAAGTTGGACAGAATGGACGTATGCTTATATAACCTCCAATACATGTTATATACCGTGACCTGGATGGATGAATATTACAGATATACCGTGACCTGAATAGATGAGAACCTTCACAAGCCTGTGTCTCGGTAGTTACGCTACTATAGAAGAGTATTGTTTAGGTATATATATAACTGTATAGGTTAATAGGTGTGGCTCATTATAAGTCGGGGGTGAGGATAACCCCATAGATATATTTAGTAGGTCCTTCCCCTATTTTTAGGAAGGTGGTGGCAGCCAGTATATAGATATTAAGTAATATTAATTGTGTGCTATATTGCTTTGTTCACTAAACCCTCCTGGTCTGTTCTGTTTCATCCGCCTGTCGGTTGCTTGGTGCATTTTCCGGTAACTGATAGGTGGGTGGGCGTCGCGGCCCGGAGGGTTCGTTACATATAATCTTATGTAGTTATTTAAAAGTTGATTAGTGTTTTCTTAAAGAGCAAGTCAACCCCACCACTAAATTGTGTACATACCCTCCCCACCTAACCAGACACCTTATTATTAAATAAGTAATGACCATTTTGGGGGAGTGGTTATCTTCACCTTTGGCGTGTGTCCTAAGCGGGATGTTAAATCTACAGTGAATTCTGCCCCATGGCTGTCTGAGTTAATGGAGGTTGTGAAGTAAAACGACTTTGGCACTGGGAATGTGTTTGTCCCCTGCTGTCGCTAAATCTTTATTCTTGGATCTTGTGACTTGTCACCGTGAGACACTGGGTAACAGTAAAACTCATACTTGCCCTTATAGCCACTTCACCGTCAAAACACTCAGGGAAGATATTAGAGAATTTGGCACATAGGGTGGTGGGATGATTTAATGATGAGGACGGGGAACAGGAAAGGTCCGAACACCGGTCTCCATAGGAAATCCACAAAGAGAGATTTACATCAGATCACAAAAACCAAAGGTGCAATAATCAGTAAAGCCTTAGAAAGTATACTTTGGATATGGTGAACTTTACTATAGATTAAGGTGTGGTCAAGGTAGTAGTAAAACACACCATGTAGAAAACACATTACAAGAATCCTCATGGCCGCTGAGTAGGTTGTTATGGTCAGGTGTATTAGATAATGAGATGGGAGAAACGAATATAAAATACGGTTCTGCACGCAAATTCGCGATTTTTTTTGAAAAAAATGGAAAATTCAAAAATCCGCCAGGTGTTGGACCCAATTAAATTGCACCAATCGCCTAAATATAAAGTAAAATATCAATGGCAACTTACTGTAGTGGCCACCCCAGCTCTCAGGCCATGAGTGGGATCTCTACCCAGATGTCTGGCACTATGTCCTAATCCTTGGGTGGTATACGCAGGACTATAGTTCATTACTAAATCTCCTTGTTGGTGCTCAGGCTGCTTCACTAGCTACCTTACTCCTATCTCAACTCATCCCTGGAAGGTGGATCTATAAACAGAAGATCTAATCTCACATGTAACGGGGACCTCTACCGTATATCCTAGACATCCCCTGGGCTCCTCTGGGGAAACTCCTAAAAATCCAGAATGCAGGCTCTGATACAGCAAAAAATACTTCTCCATTTTTATTACCTGTTTAAAAACATACCCCCTGCTCAAATACCGTAATTCTTCCAGAATAACAAAATCAAGGGTAACTCGTTATCATTCCCTACATTCCTCCCTGGTAAATTCCCTTACTTCACCCCAGACAAGAAACAATACAAAAAAACAATTATTTACCCAATTCAATTTTTAACATCTACTTCTTAGTGAATAGTTGCCTTAAACACCCATTTTACAATAAAAATGGCTGAAAAAGGAAAATTCACAATTTTTTCAAAACAAACTGACTCTGCAAAGTAGAAAATAATTAATTTATTGTTTCAAAGGCATCATATTAAACAGTCTGGCAGGGCATAATAGATTCTCAAAGCACAAGGGAGTGCAGAGACGAATCACAGGCACTGGCAAATGGCCCATACCAGGACCACCCAAAAGTGTAATAAGTGAAAGACAGGGAAGGTCTCCTAATCACGATACACCCATTCTCCACATCTCCACGGAAATAGGTTTAGAGAATGTCCGTTGACCGAGTCAGCAGAAGCTGGGCTTTTTCATTATCCCTTTGGCTGACAAAGGAGTGGGTTAGCAGAATCGAATCTCACCCTCTGAGGCCCAAACTAACCACCTGGCGCCACGGTTGTTTAAAATTATCCAGGGTCAAGGCTATCAAGTGGGGATAGTGGCAAATCATTCAGGTCATGAGAGCAAGCACAAGCATACATTAACAATTTTTGGTTCACATCCTGTCTGTGGGTACATTACCATCAGGCAAGCTACAGTTATCACGTTGTTCTCAAACAATCCGGTAATTGTCTGGGAGTCAACTTTGGGCTCTGGACATATTTAGATGCCAATTCTTAATAAATCCATCCCTCGGATCAAGGGATTTTGTGGCACAGAAAGATTAGCTAGCAGACCACCTCCTCAAACACAATGCTTGCAACCTATTGGCCCAAATTTATTTATTTGGGCCGTTGGAGCCCAAAACATAACCTGGAGCAGAATGGCCCTTATTCACCAATGCAATCAGCTTATCGTCTTTACAGATCCAGTGGTACCATCAGCGGGCTTTTGTCCCCGCATTTTTTCACTGCCACCACAGTACTGGTAGTAGTGGCTCTGACATCCTACTCATCAGTGGATTCACCCAAACTTGATGTCCCAATGTGGAGTCTTAATTTCCCTCCTCCCAAACTTAAGAAAACTATGGAAAAAACCTGGTGAGGTCATGGCGTGGTTTGACTCTCTCAAGTCTCGCCTCTTGATCAGAGGTGGAATTGGGGTTTGGAAAAGCCCAACATGCAGAAAAGTAAACTTACGCGATATCAAACTGTTATGTCCAAATGGAAACAATCTTTTTGTTTGTGTTTCTGGTTGGGCTTTCCTGGGTCGTAAACAGGTACATAATGATCAGTCCAAATCAAACATTACCTATCTTCCAACTAATTCATTGTCCAATGCACAAGAATCTATGTACAACTAGATCCAAGGGCCCGTACACTTTTTAAAGGTTCTCCATAGACAAAGCGTTCTAGTAAGCAAGCCTTTCTCCTGCCAACAGGTTCATACATCTCCGTGCCGTAATCTAAAACTTGCTTCCGCTTTCCCATTAAATGGGCAGAGATAAGCGTATTTGAAACTAGCCTATGGTTTTTTTGTTTTTCCTAAATGCCCATGATTGGAATCATGCAAAACTTTCTCAACATTCTGGGGACAGCACTAATAGCTTCTCGCTCCCTGGATGATCGCATGATAGATGACAACCCTATTAAAAAGAGCCTATGGAAGTTTTTTTAGTTTTTACACACTTTCCTCCTTAGAGGAAAAAGGTACTTCTTTGGGAAAGTGTTTTTCATATACATCAGGATTTGTATTTGTTTTAATGGCCGAACTCCCTCGACCATGACAAATTTATGAGATTCACTCTGTTTTGCAAATGAGAACCATATTTGGTTTTTACTTATTGGAATGCCCTTACTTTGGCCGCAGTGTAGTATGGTAGTCAATTACATGCACAGAAACACTGTCCTCTCAGCCACGTCTAGCACGTCCACCAGGTGGAAACTTCCTAGAGAGAGTAATCAGCTCGTCCCCCTCCCTTGTTTTACAGCTTCACTTGTGTGCACAAAAGGCAAAACCACTGCCTGACCTGGAAGTTTTCCTCACCATTTTTTCCTTCCTGCTGCGGAGGTAGAACCGCAGGGCATTTAAAAGGCATCTGCTCTTCTATGTTTCTTTGGCCCTGGCTTCTGTAAATTTTATTTAAATGAACCTGGTAATTAGAACAAAGCAGCCAACTCACCGCTTGCCCTGCAAGCGTCTAATTTACAGTGATTAATAATAGGGTTAATAGGATTACTTATCTTTTAGCTCAAATGGGAAACCGCCGATAAAAGTCATATGTTAAGTTTTTCGGTTGACAAAGCCCATTTTTAACAACCAAATATTATGTTTTGTGTACGTGGAATAATTGTTCCTTCAGTTTTGGCGCTGATGACTCCTGACCTGAACATCAAACTAAAATTTTAATTCCTCCAGCCACTTTTTTCCTAACTAGCATCTCCATGCAAAAAACCATCAAGGCTTTTGTGGTCCAGTGTCAGGGGGGGGGGGGGCAGACAGGTTTGCTTCTGTGAGTTTTTTGCTTTAATGAGTAAAAGCCTTCCTCACAGCAGAGGTTCCCTTCCATCTTAAGAGAGTTCTTTAACATTTCCCTTTCACAGTCCAATTTAAGTGGATAGGCAATTTTTTTTTTTTAGAAACCTCAATAAAACCTCCAATAAATAACTACATAGAATCAGCTCAGTTAGATTTGACTTTGGTGGGTGGCCTTGGCACACTTAGCTAGCAGCTGCTACCTTTTCTGGAGTCAATGGCAAATGCCATTCACAGGAAATATTAGTGGTCCCACCAAAAAAATGCACCAGATTTGGCAGGAGACTTACCAACGTCAATTGAGAGTTTCAGAGCCCTCCTTTGGCGACGCTCAAGCACACTAACAATCTTTTATCAATCTCCTCCAAAGTAGACCTGAAAACAATAATGTCATAAGGTAAGTAGCGACAGTCCTTGCAATTCCAGTCCATCCCAGGAACTTTTTTTCCATAAGAACGCAGAACGTAGAGCGAGAACCATTTATATCTCCCCACAGACCATTTGGGTAAATTGGTGTGAGAACCCAATAGCCAAAAATAAAACTGGGTCCTCTTTTCCTGGATTTCTTCTGCAGACAAGGAATTTTTTTGGCAATATCAAATTCGTTAGTCATCACCTGAAACCCAAGCAACTGCCATGCAAACACCAATGCCCCTCATTACATGGCCAGTGTTGTTACTTAAGCAAATGGTTGCCCTTGTTGTTTAGTTTTGTTTTCTATAGTCCACAACTAAGTGTTAACATTTTCCAATTTTTCTGTTTGGACAATCCAATAAATATAGGTGAAGCAAAAGGACTGTTGATCCACAAGTTAAGTGTTGGTCTTCATTTTATTTTTTTTACATGGTCTCTGACGTCATCAAGATCTTTGTGTTGGTATTCGCTGACACCTTTAGTCTGAAAAGGAGGGTGTCTTTTAAACGTATGGTGTGTAGCATTTTTATAACACCCCACGTCATATAATTTAGTGAAAACACATTTGTTACTAGCTAACCTGTCTCTCGATCATCGATCGGATGGTCTGGTCGGGATTCAGTTTCCTCAGGCTAAAATTTTACCTGAGTATCAGGCTGTTTACCAGTTGAAAGAGTCGTAAATATTACACTGAGTAACATGTAGGATACAGATTCTGCAGGCTGGTGGATTACAACCGAATGTGATGTAATGTTCTTTACAGTTACCAGATCTGTCTGAGGCCATTCTAAACGATAGTCGCTTGCTTTAAGGAATTATAGCTCCAGCCATCGATAACAGGGAAATCTCTAACTAACTGGGCCTAACTGTATCCTATTTCCACAGGCTTCTATGGGGAGGAAGTAACTCCGGGAAAGTCAGAAAAGAGGTGAGCACATGAATGCTTCCCTTTACACAGTGGCCTCTACTGGACAAATCCGTACTGCCAGAACAAAAAAGATAAAGGGTAAAACTAGTTTCTCAGTTCCATAATACTTGTAATCATATGAAAGTCACACATTAACGAATCATATTTGAATATTTTATTACAAAATAGATGGTTATATGTTGTAACCAATCATATTTTAATAAAATATTCAAATATGATTTGTTAATATGATGATTAATGTGTGAGCACATGATTGCAAGCCATTGTGAAAATAAGCCAATTACAATTGGATTTGTCCTTCAGCAAACCATATGTTGTAAAGAGTTTGCAAAAAAACCCCCGTGAGAAATGCATCGCCGATGGGCAGAAGAAAGGAGGTTGCAACAACATGACCAGTGATTGTCGGCGGTGGTGTCACTGGTGGCCCACAGTTGAAATCACCTGGCTTGCGACATCCACATAGGTGGTGTCGCCTGCCATTCAGCGAGGAAGATGCATGAAGAAGCAGTGAGGACAGGGGTGGTCCCGGTTCGTGCTCTGCGGGACAAGCCCTATTAGAAAGGCTCTTATTCGAGTCCACAACGGGCTCTTCTAAGAGCCAGTGAAGGTCTGGTTTTCGAGCTGAGGAACCCCAACAAAGGCACTTGGTCAGTGCTGCTAGAGAAGGTCTAAGTGCATCCCTAGGAGGGGGTTTGGGATAAGTCGTGTGAGATCTCTTTTAAGCACTCTATGTCCAACCAAAACCCAACTTGTATCTGTATGTTTCCACTCACTGTAAGATATTGGAGCAGGGATTCTTTCCTAAACGTGTCGAGGCTTGTTGCAATTGCAATTAAATCCAATATATACATTAAGTTATAATAGCTTTCTTAACCGATGTATGAAATTGTATTTAATTTTTATTTATTCTGTATTCATTACCCTTATCCCCTTTTTTGTATACTCTGTATTTTATAATATACAGCGCGCGACCCAGTGGCGCCTTATAAATAAAATTATACATACAAAATGGCCAAAACAAAACCGTCTATGCCTGTTCTCCCACAGGGACATGTTCGCTGGACCATTCCCGGTCCCAGGAACTTCGCGATTTTTACAAAATTTTTGAACACAGTTTGGAAAAAATTTGAAAAGTGGAATTCTGGAAATCCACAAGATCCTCCTGTGGAACCAGGTTCGGTTGTCCCGTGATCCAGCACGCGAATCCAGCCATATATATTATATAAGTTAATACGTAACAAATAAAATCGCCATAATAAAGTTATTTATACAATACCTAATAAGTTAAATGCATAATGGGATTCTCCATCATCAGTATTACAATCAGTTAAATGAACAGATTAGGATTCTCCATAATTTTGGTTATCAATAAATTGTGTAGATATTGTGTGATGTGTGTAGAATGTGTTAGATATTGTGTAGACATTGTGTGATGTTATCTTGGCCGACATGGAACTTTCCTGTGAGTATTATTGCAGTAGGTGACTAGTAGGATAACAGGAGAAAGATGTGCTTTGAAACGGTCAGAGGTTCCAGAGCTATAATATTTTTATAATTATATTGTTAAAATCTCTGACGTATCATATGGTATCAATATGTATGTAATAAAGTTATGAGGTGAAATAGAAAGGTTCTCTTTACAGAACGACTTTTACCCTGGTAGCACATATATAGTAGATACATCTCCCATGTATAGAAAGGTCACTGTTACCTGGGAGCTCCTTGATGGGACAGTTGGGTTGAATCCCAATCATTCGATAGAACGTGTTTCCATGAAGCTTTGATTGAAAAAGTAGGGCTCTTTGAAAAGACCCCCAGGAATTTTACATTCACTCGCGAAAACCATCACACAAGCCCCCCACGTCTGTGAGTTTTACTACTGAATCCATTGGGTTATTTTCATGTGAACTCCCTTCCCATTGGATTGGACCTGATTATGCTCTAGGATAAAAGTAGAAATCCAGATAACACAAGAACTTCCCCAGACGGGTTAACAGGGACATCTTATTGGCTTCGAGCACCTGGGTTTGGCTGAAAGGGACAACAGTAAAATCATTAAAATGATCTAATATTCCAATAAGGAAAGTTATAAACGATTTCTAAAGGTTTCTAGAAAATGTAGAAAAAAATACAATTATAACGACTTCTTGTATCAGTAACGGTTATGACAGAAATTATGTGGTAGGTTAAAAGGTTGGACTAGATGAGTATGTCTGTATACAACCTCCAATACATGTACTATGTAACTGTATACAGACATTATGGGTAGGGTAAAAGGTTGGACTAGATGGACGTTAGTCTTTATACACTTCCAATACTATGTTACTATGTAAAATGTTATTACAGACATATGGGTAGGGTATAAAGGTTGGGACATAGATGGACGTTAGTCTTTTATACAACCTCAATACTATGGTTTACTAGTAACGTTATACAGACATTATGGGTAGGGTTATAAAATGTTGGACTAGATGGACGTATGTCTTTATATTAACCCCCAAACTGTGATATGTAACTGTTGTTATATAACAGCATCTGGGTAGGTATAAAGGTTGGACTAGATGAACGTATGTCTTTATATAACCTCCAATATTATTGTTACTATGTAATGTATACAGACATGTGGGTAGGGTATAAAGCGTGGACCAGATGGAAGCATTGATAGCTGTATACAACTCCAGTACGATGTTACTATGAAACTGGTTATACAAGATATTATGGTGTAGGGTTATAAAGGTTGGACTGATGGACATATGTCGTATACAACCTCCAATACTAGTACTATGTAACTGGTATACAGACATTATGGGATAGGGTGTAAAGGTGGGACTAGTGGACGTAGTGTCTTTATATCAACTACAATACTATGTTACTATGTAATGTATACAGATATTATGGGTCGGGTATAAAGGTTGGACTGATGGACGGATGTATTTATACAACTCCAATACTATGTTACTATGTAACTGTTATAAGACATTATGGAGTGAGGGTATAAAGGGTGGATTAGTAGATGGACATATGTTTTCTCACAACCTCCAATACTATGTTACTATGCACTGTATACAGAGATTAATGGGTAGGGTTAGGGTTATAAAGGTGGACTAGAGGAGTAGCTTATAATCCTCAAATATCTAGTACTTATGTAACTGTTTATACAGACATTATGGTTAGGTATAAAGGTTGGACTAGATGGACAATGATCTTTATATACCTCCACTTAATATGTTACTATGTAACTGTTATACAGGCACAATTATGGTAGGGTATAAAGGGTGGAAGGATGGACGTATGTCTGTATACAACCTCCAATATTATGCTACTGCAATGGTTTAAGACATTATGGGTAGGGTATAAAGGTTGGAAACTAGGATGGACGTATTGTCTTTATACAAACCTCAATACTATGTTAATATGTAATGTTCTACAGACATTAGGGGTAGGGTATAAAGGTTGACTAGACTGGGACTTATGTGCTTATACAACTCCAATTTATTATGTACTCTATGGCAATGGTTATACAGACATTATGGGTAGGGGTTTTATAAAGGTTGGACTGATACCGTAGGTCTTGAATACCAACCTCCAATACTATGTTACTATGTAACTGTTATACAGACATATGGGTAGGTAGGGTATAAAGGTTGGACTAGATAGAGTATCTTTTAGTAAACATCCCATACTATGTACTATGTAACTGTTTAAGACAGACAATTATGGGTAGGGTATTAAAGTTTGGACTTAGATGGAAGTATGTATTTATATGACCCTCAAATACTATGTACTATGTAACGTTATACAGACCATTATGGGTAGGGTATAAAGGTTGACTAGATGGAAGGACTGTCTTTATAAAACCTCCAAACTAGTGTTACTGATGAACTGTTATACAGACATATGGTAGGGTTATAAAAAGTTATAAAGGTTGGACTAGATGGAGGTTATGTATTTATACACCCCCCAATACATGTCACTATGTACGTGTTATACAGACCATTATGGGTAGGGTATAAAAGGTTGGATAGCTGGAGTATGTCTTTGCTACCAACCTCCAATACTATGTACTATGTAACTGTTAGACAGACATTATGGGTAGTGTATAAAGTGTTGGACTAGAGGGACGTTCTTTCTTTAGCACAAACCTCCAATACTATGTTACTAGTAACTGTATACAGACATTATGGGTAGTGGGTATAAAAGGTTGGACTAGATGGACGTATGTCTTATAAACCTCCAATACTATGTTTACTAGTAAAACTGTTATACAGACATTATGGGTAGGGTTTAAAAGGTGTGGACAATAGATGGGACGTAGATGGCTTTATACAACCCCAATACTATGTTACTATGTAACTGTTAGACAGGGACATTATGGGTAGGGTGGAAAGGTTGGACTAGATGGACGTAGGTCGTTATACAAACCCCAATACGATGTTATATGTAACGTTAGACAGACATTTATGGGTAGGGTATTAAGGTTGGACTAGATGGACGTATGTCTATATACAGATTCCAATACTATGTTACTATGTAAAAGTTAGACAGACAGATGGGTAGGGGGACTGGTGGTCAGGTTCAGGGGGCTTCTTAAAAACAAAATAATGTAAAAGTTAGGTTGGGGGGGGGGCTGAAACCTAAAAATAAAATATAGTTTTAATGGCTGGCCCTGTATACTTATGTGATCTGAACTGACTGTATTCTATGTGCATTAGAGTACTGTCAGGGACCCGTCAGAGGATCGTGAGGCCGGAGGAGGCAAGCGATCGGGTGGTTCGGGTAAGCGGGGTAAGTCCCTTGATTCATTCCCCAGCTCTGCATGTTATAAAGAAGAAACGGAGGTAAGACACAGCTCCTTTACCTCATGTCCTTCAATAAAACTGGAATGCCAATAAATGATGTACCAGGGGAGTATACCTTACTACATAGCAGAACACAAGTTTGCAGGTAAGTTGTTTGTTGTGAAATTATTTCTTCTAATGAATGAAAATCTAATTAATGAGGATTGTGGCTGTTGTTACTTAATGTCAAGAAATGTTTAATATGTGTCATGTGTCTGGGTATCTGTCTATAGAGTTTGGACTGAAAGAAAAAAATCTGTTGTTTACCTTCTCTATAAATGACATTCACACAAACCATAGGAAAATCCTTCTCTTCGTCTTCCCCCAGTAACAGATGATTGTAGATAATGTGGATAATGGCAATGGTGATAGGAAAGGGTGGTAAAGGGCACGTTTTGTTCCTTTTAGTAAATGAACGTTATCTCCACCTATTATAGATATCGTACATACTGAAACTTCCTCAGTGGTTTTTTCCCCAAAAAAAATTTCACAGACAACAACCTACACCTTGAGAGTCTAGTTCTGTGTATGGAGACGAAGGTCGTGAAGGTCTCAAGGAGTTGGTGGTGATGTGCACAGATCTCTTTTTGTTTGATTGGTCATTCCTCACCATAATGGGCCAACATAGTCTATGCCCACTGGCTCCTCCCCTTTAACAATTAACTTGGGAGATTGTCAGATATTTCCATGATGCTCGTTTTCCTGCTCCGTCAATATCAGGTTGCTAAAGTTCCATCTTACAGTACAAGGCCTTGAACTGTAAATAAAAGTTAACCCTTCTCTCCCTCCCCCAAAAAAAACATTTCTGTGGCCCCTGGATCTATTATTCACATTGCTTTTCTGCAAAATAATATATAAGATATTTGGTTTTTCCCATCAATGGGTAGGGAAAATGTATAGATTACGGAGTCGGACATTCCAAAATTATAAATTAAAACTTGTTTTGCTTGAAATTAATACATTGAGTTACTAACCATAATACTAGAACGGAGCTATTTGTGATCTTTGGGCGGAAATGAGCCTTGCTATGCACATGAATTCGGAGGCCTTTCTATGTTATCTGAGGGTTAAAACTTGGGAGAGACCCTTAATATTAACCAATATCACTCCACCAATGGGATGCTGAACCTACAGTGACCAAGCCAAAAGACAAATACGGGGTTGTCTGCGGTGCGGAAAAAAAAAAAATTAACAAAATTTTGGAGATTCATGAGATTTTCTCAATGTGCAGTTAAATAATGTGTGTGGGTAGTAAACCCTACCGAATATAAGGGCCTGCAGGGAATCAGATGTCACAGCTGTACAGACAACGCACTGCTAAAGACCACTATCTTGACTGAATTAGCCTGGAACTTAAAAATGAAGATCTGTTATAAACAGCAAATGTAGTCATAGAGACAAATCAGTTAGTCTTAAAGGGATGTACACTCAAAACAATACACGTTGCTTCATTTCAATCATAAAATGAAACGTAGAGCACTTACGTGTAAGACTGCTTCGTGCCTGCTGCATGACTTTGTTCCTTTTAAGACTTGTTTTTGCTCAAACACTCAGTTCCCTTCCAGACTACCTGACTATCATCTGTGTATGTATATTAGATCAACGGGACTTGACGTCTTGATTAATTGAATAAAACAGGATACCTTTGACCTGGATCAATGAGAAGCCTTCACACGCATGCCTGCTATTTGGAGGGCATAAGCATGCTCAGTAATCCCTATGAGGATCAGGCAATGGCCCCGAGACGGTTGCACATTATTCCACATAACATGCAATACCTTACCCCCCCCACAACTTTACCAACTGTCACCATTCAAGCTTACAGCAAAACTACAATAAGCCACCCCCGACGACCCGACCCCCCTGTTAAACCTTTTGACTAAACCAAGGCCGCCCCAGTGATTGACACTCCCCTGGAAATTGTAACAGTTTCAGACTGGATATCTAAAGAAATGGCCCTCCGCGGACTGCCTTTCCACACATCCCCGTGTACATACCCTAGCTTGTTCCCCCTTTTGTATATCGTGATGGATATGGACCTTTTGCATCATAAGGTCAAACACCGTGATTCACACGCGTTCAACCAATGGGGATCGTTTGTTAGGACCAGTTTCCGCGGTTACCTAATCCTAAACTCAATTATTTATTAGACACCCCAAGCTACATCCTATAGCTCAGGCGGGAACAGCCTCAGACATATGGAGTCAAGAGCTTGGAGGTAATTTAGTGTCCATTTCCACTCCTGGACCACGCCTGTGCAAATTCTAACCCCTACTTGTGTTCCGCTTCCAAATTTGCACGACACTGTTAGTATGTCAAATCCTATCATTGGGCAGCCTAATATCCATGGACCATACACCATTTTGGCCCCCCCAGCTCTGCGGTACTGCCTGCCTCCGTATACTGGTTCCTTCAGACACGGATGCTCCACCATACAGCAATTCCACTCCTTCCTCAAACTTTTCTGGCATCAAAATAAACAAGGGGTTTGGAAAATCATGTATGGGTTATCTGCATACCAATGTCGAGTCCTTGCAGACTCTTACCATTTTCGTACATCCACTTCTCCTTCTTACCTCAGAGAATGGAGAAAGCTCCTCGACCCCTTTCCTTCTTTACTCAATCACACACACGTCACAGTCGAGATCTCAGGAACACGCTAATTGGTTGAGTATTTATATTTCTCAACTGTATTTTACTTATTCTCCTTTCACAACTCCTGTCAGGGGAATACTCACCTCAGAAGTCGCCCCGGTGCATTGCCCCGGAAATCTGAAACAGTAATTACTCATCAGAACACAGTAAGAACTTATGGAGAATCCTTTTATATTTAAAACTGTGAAAGTGTACCTAATGATAAGCTCCTTTCCTGTGTTTTTTCGGCCTCCACGAAAAAACCCACAAGTCTTTTCTTAGAAACGTTTTCTCCGGATAACTTCACAGATTCTCTAGCCTGTTACCGAATACACAAGCAAGTTCTGTGGGGCGAAACCTGTACTTTAATACGTGGTCCATTCATTTTTGTGGAAGAAAGAACTTAGACACATGACATCACCGCCTAGAAGACCCCAGAAATGCCGAAGGGATTTGGATTGTCTGGTTTCTAAAAAGGGAAAGTGATACTGATAAACAAACAACAGTTTTATACTCAAGTTTTCACACCTTATCCACTACTCCAAGCTTCAGATTCCCCAATTCCAGCAGTTTTCCCCCTAGAAAAGGAAAACTGGGTGGAGACCACCTGGCTACCCTGTGTCTAGTGAACCATACATAAAATGGTTTATGACTATCAGAGTTATCTCCCAGAATAAATCCGGCTTTCCTGTGTTAACTTCTATAAACATGTAACATAATACCCCCAATTGTCATGGTTCCCCATCCATATCATTCGGTTCCCATTACTAGTACGTAAGATGGTGACAATTTTACTGGGGACGTAACAATTAAGCCCCCCCCTAAAAGCACCCCCCGCGCTAAAATGTTGAGGTATAGCATCCCGGCTTTTTATAAAACTTCCATACAAACCCTTTAAAAGTACTCTAGAAAGCCCAGTTATCTTGCCTTATCTACTCAACTAGACCTTGATCTTTATGGTTTTGAAAGCTGTACATCTTCCCGGAAGGCGCTTGTTGTACCAAACATTACCTAACCCATTTTGCTGGACAGGGTTTCCTACTTAGTTTTCCCTTTTCCCCCCCCTTTCCCCTCCCCCCCTTGGACTGGAGCTTACTCCTAGTCCCGAATTCCCCCTCATAGGCTCCTTCATTACAACCCTTGTATCTATCCACCACCAGGCACCATCCCCTTTGACCTTTCAACACCTGATTCCCTCTGGCTCCGGTCCACCCCGCCATGTTGTTTCATGTTTCCAGGGTATTTACAGCGACCTTACATTCTGGTCATTTCTGAACAGGGTCATCATAGGCATGGTCAACACTTAGTTAAACATAATGTATTCATCAGAATTTATAACCAACCAGTATCTTCGATGTGATCGGTTCCCGGGAATTCCCTTGTTACAGCTTCCATGTGATCCCCCTGAATCGGTTGCTCCAGCGGTTTAAACGGTAAATCTCCTAACGCCCCTGTCACCCCACATCGGACCTTACCAGGTTCACAGATGGACCGACGTTTCTACCAGGCCTCTACTGATCTGGGGTTGGCTGTCAGAGAAGGTACGTCGTATAAAATGGCGTTCCATTACATAAGCTTCTGTTTGAGTGGAATCTTCAGGTTAACAGTAGAGATAGAAATGCAATATACACCTAGTGACAAAGACTAATGCATGATTCCAACATCCAAGCGGCCCAATAACCCCCAGATTTGTCAAAAAATAAACTTCGGTACGTTTAATTGTCTTCCCCCACCCCCGCATGTACACATAGACACCAATCCACTCCCCTGAATCCTTATAAATTTCACCCCACCCAAATGCTAAAAAAGCTAGTAACTCATGGCTGTTTTAGATTATAATCACCAGGTATGGATGCTTTGGTCATGCGTTGGTCATTGACTTCTGCCAGGTCGTCCCACTAATCCAATACGACCCCAAATGGCCTACCACAAGCGTATCATCCGCGAACACACACCTAATTAATCTCAGCCTCCGGTTCATTTTTTGTTGGACATGGTCGGTGTGAATGTTAAACGACTTTGGCACTGGAATGTGTTGTCCCCCTGATCCTCCATTGTTATGTCTGGGATACTGTTCCAGGTGGGATTATTAATAATGAGACAGGGAACAGGAATGTCCTGAACCAGGGAAGATATTAGAGACTTTGCACATCAGGGTGGTGGGATTATTAATGATGAGACGGGGAACAGGAATGTCCTGAACCACCGGTCTCCATAGAAATCCTACAAAGAGAGATTTACATCAGATACACAAAACCAAAGGTTAAAGAGATTTCCAGGAATTCTACATTCACTTTGGATATTAAATGTCTGGTCCTGATTCTCCAGCAGTTGGTCATTGGATTTCACTGTTTGGTGAGTTTCTCCCACTCCACACGTCCAACTGATAGACAGATTACTTGGATAAAAGTTTCCAAGTTTTAATGTGAACATCACATCCCCAGAGTTGGATAAAAGTTTCCAAGTTTTAATGTGAACATCACATCCCCAGAGTCACACAGTGTTGGCTTTATGGGCTCCAAGAGTTTAGGGTTACCTGAAATGTGATGGACAAGGTTAGTAAAGGAGAATCTACCTGTCCAGCCAGTCAGGTAGATCTAGACATAGGATATACTCCTTTAGTTGTTGACACCATAAGTATCCTGTACACATGTAGATTTGTTACAATTGTAGAAGGGGCACAGCCTCCCGAAACATTGTGTCTGTGCATTGATCACACAACGTTTAAAAGCATTTTAGTTTATTGAGTGTCTCTTCCCATGTGTATATCTATGTCTAGATACCTGACTGGCTGGACAGGTAGATTCTCCTTTACTAACCTTGTCCATCACATTTCAGGTAACCCTAACTTGGAGCCCATAAAGCCAACACTGTGTGACTCGGGGATGTGATGTTCACATTAAAAATTGGAAACTTTATCCAGTAATCTGTCTCATCAGTTGGACGTGTGGAGTGGGAGAAACTCACCAAACAGTGAAATCCAATGACCAACTGCTGGAGAATCAGGACCGGACATTTAATATCCAAAGTGAATGTAGAATTCCTGGAAATCTCTTTATTGATCCTGAGTTTAAAGTCCGTGTGACCTGGAAACACGACTAGGGGCAGAATTCATCTGTAGAGTGGAACATCCCAGCTTAGACAAAGCCAAGGAAAGGAAAACAGGTGTCCTCCTGATACAAGGTAATGGGAACGTGGGTTAGACACAGTCTATGGGATTGTATAGAAAGGGGAAAGTGTTATTATACTATATAAATATATATATAACATCTTGAGAAGTTATTTTTGAAAAAGTTGAATGTTTTCATAAAGGGTTTGTCAACCCCCACTACTAAAATCTATATTTACCCTCCCCACCCAACCAGACACCTGGATCATTATATTTAACCTCCCCACGGTTCCTGAAGCTCCTTATACTTACTTCTCCCGGCTGGTGCTAGTTCCAGCGATAGAGGAGGCACACCAATATCCAGACACATCAGTGACATCATGGCCATGGTTGATGGCTGCACCAGATAGGGAAAGAATGTAGCAGAATGGAGTAAGTTGAAGGATCTTCAGAGCTTGGTGTGATGTAAGTAAATATAACGATCTGGGGGGTTAGGGGGGAAGTATAGATTTTAGTGGTGGGGGGATTACCTTGTAAAAGTATAAAGTTTTAAAGCTTGGGCTTCCACTCTACAGATGAATGGCTGCCCCATGGGTCCTGAAGTTTAATGGGTCGGTTGGAATGTTTTAAACGACTTTGGCACTGGAAGTGGTGTGTTGTCCCCCGATCCTCCATTGTATGTCCTGGGATACTGTTCAGGTGGTCTTATTAATAATGAGACGGGACACACGAGGAATGGTCCCTGAACCACCCGGTCCTCCAAGAAATCCTACAAAGAGAGATTTACATCCGAATCGAAACACCACAAGGTGCAAATAATTGAGTAAAAGCATTAGAAAGTATCCCTGAACATAGTATCGGGGGTTGTATAAGACATAGAAGTTCCCATCTAGCGTCCAACCTTTATACCCTCCCATAATGCTGTATAACAGTTACATATAACATAGTTTGGAGGGTGTATAAGACATAACGTCCATCTAGTACCAATCTTTTAACCTTAACCCATAATGTCTGTATAACAGTTTACATAGTAACTAGTATTGGGGTTTGTCTAAAGGACATACGTCCATCTAGTCCAACCTTTATACCCTACCCAAATGTCTGTATAACGTTACATATAACTATGTAATTGGGAGGTTGTATAAAGACATACGTCCATCTAGTCCAACCTTTATACCCTACCCATAATGTCTGTATAACATTACATAGTAACATAGTATTGGGTAGGTGTATAAAGACATACGTCCATCTAGTCCAATCTTATACCCTACCCCATATGTCTGTATAACAGGTTTACATAGTAACCATAGTATTGGAGGTGTTTATAAGACATACGTCCATCTAGTCCAACCTTTATACCTACCCATAATGTCTGTATAACAGTTACATAGTACATAGTATTGGAGGTTGTATAAAGACACTCCATCAGTCACCTTTAGACCCACCCACAATGTCTGATAACGTTCCATATACATAGATTGGAGGTTGTAAAGAAAACATACGTCCATCTAGTCCAACCTTTAACCCTACCCATAATGTCTGTATAACAGTTACATAGTAACATAGTTGGAGGTTGTGTATAAAGACATACGCTCCATTCGTCCAAACTTTATACCACCCATAATGTCTGTATAACAGGTACACATAGTAACATAGTATGGGAGGTTGTATAAAGACTATACTCCATCTAGTCCAACCTTTATCCCTACCCTATAATGTCTGTATAACAGTTACATAGTAACACAGTATTGGAGGTTATAAAGACATCGTCCATCTAGTCCAACCTTTATACCTACCCATAATGTCTGTATAACCAGTTACATAGTAACATAGTATTGGAGGTTTGTATAAAGACATAACTCCATCTAGTCCAACCTTTATACCCTACCCATAATGTTCTGTCTAACAGTTACATAGTAACATAGTTTGGAGTGTATAAAAGACTAAGTCCTATCTATCCAACCTTTATACCCTAACCCATAATGTCTGTATACACAGTTACATAGTAACATAGTATTGGATGTTGGTATAAAGACATACGTCATCTAGTCCAACCTTATACCCTACCCATAATTCCTGTATAACAGTTACATAGTAAACCATAGTATTGGGTTGTATAAAGACATACGTCCGTCTAGTCAAACCTTTATACCCTACCCCTAATGTCTGTATAACGTTACCTAGTAACATAGTATTGGGAAGGTTTATAAAGACATACAGTCCATCTAGTCCAACCTTTATACCCTACCCATAATGTCTAAACGGTTACAGTAGCATAGTATTGGATGTTTATAACAGACATAACGTCCACCATCCAACCCTTTATACCTACCCATAATGTCCTGTATAACCAAGTTACATGTAACATGTATTAGGAGGTTGTATAAAGACATACTTCCATCTAGTCCAACCTTTATACCTACCATCAATGTCTGTCTATAACAACGTTACATAGTAACATAGTATTGGAGGTTGTTATAAGACATACTCTCCATCTAGCCACCTTTATACCCTACCCATAATGTCTGTATAACAGTTACATAGTAACATAGTATTGGAGGTTGTATAAAGACATACGTCCATCTAGTCCAAACCTTTATACCCGACCCATAATGTTCTGTATAACATTACAGTAACATAGTATTGGAGGTTTGTATAAAGACATAAGTCCATCTAGTCCAACCTTTATACCCTACCTATAATGTCTGTATAACATTTACTTGTACACATAGTATTGGAGGTTGTATAAAGACAACGTCCATCTAGTCCAACGTTTATCCCTACCCCCATAATGTCTGTATAACAGTTTACATAGTAACATAGTATCGGGGTTGTATAAAGACATAATGTCCTCTAGTCCCAACCTTTATACCCTACCTATACAATGTCCTGTATACAACAGTTACATGTAACATAGTATTGGAGTTGTATAAAGACATACGTCCATCTAGTCCAACCTTTATACCCTACCCAAATCCCCTGTATAAACAGTTACATAGTAACATAGTATTGGAGTTGATATAAAAGACATACTCCATCCCTAAGTCCAACCTTTATACCCTACCCATAATGTCTGTATAACAGTTACATAGTAACATAGCATTGGAGGTTGTATAAAGACATACGTCCATCTAGTCCAACCTTTAACCCCCTACCCATATGTCTGTAATAACAGTTTCATAGTAACATAGTATTGGATGGTTGTTAAAGACATACGTCCATCTAGTCCAAACCTTTATACCCTACCCTTAATGTCTGTATAACAGTTACATAGTAACATAGCCTATTGGAGGTTGTTACAAGACAATACTTCCATCTAGTCCACACCTTTATACCCTACCCATAATGTCTGTATAACCGTTACTGGTAACATAGATTGGAGTGTTTGTATAAGACATACGTCCATCTAGTCCCAACTTATCCACTACCCACTATAGTCCCTGTATAACTTAATGAGTAAATATATTGGAGGTTTGTATAAAGACATACGTCCATCCTGGTCCAACCCTTATACCTAACCCCAAATTTCGGTAACATTACATGTAAAATAGATATGGGATGTTTTGTATAAAAAGAACATACTCCATCTAGTCCCAAACCTTTATACCCTACCCTTAATGTCGTATAACAGTTATGGAACATAGTATTGGAGGGTTGTATAAGACATATCCATCTAGTCCAAACCTTTCTCACCTACACCCCTAATTCCTGTATAACATTTACATTAACCATAGTATTGGAGGTTGTATAAAGACATACGTCATCTATGTCCACCTTTTCCTACACTCTAATGTCCCTGTATAACAGTTACAGCGTAACATAGTATCGGAGGTTGTATAAAACTATAGTCCATCTAGTCCAACCTTTTAACACCCTCCCTTATTTGTCCTGTTAACAGTTTCCATGTTACAACATAGTTTGGAGTTGTATAAAGACATACGTCCAAATCAGTCCAACCTTTACTACCTAAACCCCCATAATGTCCTGTATAACAGTTTATATACTACTAGTATTGGAGGTTTGTATAAAGACAATAGTTCCATCTAGTCCAACCTTTATACCCTACCATAATGGTCCCTGTATAACAGTTTTTACAATTGTAACATAGTATTGGAGTTGTATAAAGAAACATACGTCCATTCTAGTCCCACCTTTATACCGACCCCTATATGTCTGGTATAACATTTCACACAGTAACATAGATCGGGGGTTTGTATAAAAATACAAGTTCCATCTAGTCCAACCTTTAATAACCCTACCTTAACGATCTGTATAAAACCAGTTTTACATAGTACAATAGTATTGGAGGTTGTATAAAGACATAAACGACGTCCATCTAGTCCAACCTTTATAACCCTAACCCATAAGTACTGTATAACGTTACATAGAGTAAACATAGTACTTGGATGTTGTACAAGACATCTACGTCCATCTAGTCCAACCTTTTATTACCCTACCCATAAGTCTGTACTAACAGTTACATAGTAACTATGCATTGGAGTTTTAAATACCATACGTCCCATCTAGTGCCACCTTTATACCCTACCCATACTGTCTGTATAACCAGTTTAGTACTAACATGAGTTGGTAGGTGATCCAAAGACATACGTCCCATCTAGTCCCAACCTTTATCAAAACCCGACCCACTAAACTGTCTGGTATAACAGTTAATAGTATAACATAGTCTTTGGAGGTTGTAAAAGACAACGTCCCTCTAGTCCAACCTTTATACCCTACCCATAATGTCTGTAATACAGTTTCATGAGTAACAGTATTTTGGATGTTTGTATACAGACATAACTCAATCTAGTCCCCAAACCTTTATACCTACCCATAATGTACTGTATACATTACATAGTAAATACATTGAGGTTGTTAAAGATACAACGTCCAAAATTCCTAGTCCACCTTTATACCCTACCCATAATCGTCTGTATACATTTACTATACTAACATATTTGTAGGTTTGTATAAGAATACCGTCCATCTATCCCAACCTTTCATCCCTACCCTAATGTTCTGTATAACAGTTACATTAGAAAACGTATAGCTGGATGTTGTATAGAAAACACTACAATCAGCTCCAACTGTTAATACCTACCCATCTTGTCTTGTCATAACAGTACATAGTAACATAGTATTGGAGGTTGAGTAAAGACATACGCCATCTAGTCCAACCTTTATTAAACCCTACCTCATAATGTCCTGTATAACGTTTACATAGTAACCGTATGAGGTTGTAAAAGCATCGTCCATCTAGCCATTCCAATCCATTTAATACCCTACCCATAATGGTTGTTCTTATAAACAGTTTACTTAACATAGTAATTGGATCTTGAATAAAAGATATAGGTTCCTTGGGAAGAGGGGGGAGCTAGTTTAAATCTTTTACTTTACACTCTTCACACTATCTAACGATTGATCCAGGGGAAGGCAAAATAAACCCCAAAGCTAAAAAGCGTAAAACAATTCATTCCTGACTCCAATGGCAATCGGAAATTATCCCTGGATCAACCAGAACTACAGTATATGTATTAATACCAGTAATTCTCAATATTATATAGTCTCCCTGTACCAAACCAGAACTACGTAATAGGTATTAATACCGTTTATTCTTAATATTATATAGTATCCCCCCTGTCCAACCAGAACTACAGTCTATGTATGAATACCATTTATTCTTAATATTAGTAGCCCTGGTACCAAACCAGAACTACAAGTATATGTATTAATAACCAGTCATTCTCAATCATATATAGTATCCCCTACCAACCCGAACTACAGTATATGTTAATTAATACCAGTAATTCTCATATTATCTATATCCCGTACCAACACCTAACTATATTATATGTATAATACCATTAATTTCTCATATTATAGAGTATCCCGGCCAACCAGACTACAGTATATGTATTTGGTAAATATATATTACACCTGTTAAAAATATTAATTAATTTTTATTTATTACCAAATTAATTCAATAATAATTTATAAAAAATATAAATATATATTATATTTATATATATATATTTTTTACCTATATACCCCCAGTAATTTTTCAATATTATATAGTATCCCTGTACCAACCAGAACTACAGTATATGTATTAATACCCAGTATTTATGACTTGCCTTACCACATCTGCTGAAGACAGTTTCCACAGTTTTCACCGTTCTTACTGTAAGAAACCTTCCTACCCTAAGATGACTTTCTTTTTCTTTTCTCCACCTTAAGGATGTCCGGGTCCTCGATATGACCTATTAGTGAACAATGCACCAGATGTGTATTATGTGGCCCATTGAAGTGATCATATCCCCATGCAATAAATCCATGTTTAGTTGCTCTTCTATGACCTTTCTATATCATACTTACAAATCCCCAATCTCTAACATTCTAACATCCATGGAGGCCATACCGACCAGGTACAGGTGTATACACTTTAGAAATTGTAAACTTTCATCTTCCGATCTGAATTCCCTCATTCCACATTTGGATTTCCTAAATGGGAACTGAACAGAAAATCCCTAAACATAACCTTCTGTATCCGGCTGGGTAACAATTATAGTTTAATTATAAAATTTAATACAAATCTTCAAGTATATATATGAAAAGATTAGGGACAGACCTAAAATAGGACCCTCATAACAAGCCCAAAAATAGCAATAAACCATCATCACATAAATCTCATATGGAAATAAACTGGAAAATGAGCGTATCTACTGTAGTCCATATAAAAAAACACCTTTTATTAATACAATATACCATAAAATATAATAAAACCTCGGCGTTGTCCCCGATCTTAGCTAAACTATAATATTGTCCCATCTATATGCTGAGGCCTCGAACCAATAGAACATAACTCAAGTGAAGCATAAATTCTTGTAGAATATCCATTGAAAGTACTAAAATCCATGTTGAAGGATCCACAAGTTTTTGATATCCAATTAGCATTACCCCATATGAGTGATATATGAATATGTGATGGTGTGAAAGATCCAACGTTCGACCGTCACCCAAATCACATCCTCCCCTCCACCAAATACAGACCAAACCTTCCGATGGAACTCCGTAAGACAATATAGTCAGTAAATGTCATGATAATATCTGTAAAAATTACACAGTTCATATGGTATACTAACCGGGAAATTAATTTATGATATGTGAGTAGCATCCGGCGCTATAGTTGTATTAACAAATCCTTCAAGTTAAACGCCAGCAGGGACCCCAATCCATTCTTCTTACTAAATCCTTTATCTAGAAAACTCTGGATAGGATTTCATAGATTCTGTTTCCTCCTCCCCCGTTCACACGGACTTAAAACTCAGGATCAATAAATAGTTTCCAGGAATTCTCCCTTCAACTTTGCATTAATGTCCTGGTTCCCCTGATTCTCCAGGCAGTTGGTCATTGGATTTCACTGTTTGGTGAGTTTCTCCCACTCCACACACGTCAACTGATAGACAATACTTGATCAAATTTTCCAAGTTTTAATGTGAACATCACATCCCCAGAGTCACACAGTGTTGGCTTTAATGGGCTCCAAGAGTTTAGGGTTACCTGAAAATGTGATGGACATGTTAGGAAAGGAGATCTACCTGTCCAGCCCAGTCAGTTAGTATCTAGACATAGGATAATACACATGGGAAATACACGGTCAACTATAACTTAAAATGCTTTTTTAAACGTTGTGTGATCATGCACGAGACACAATGTTTTCGGGAGGCTGTGCCCCTTCTACAATTGTAACCAAATCAACATGTGTACAGGATATTATGGTTGTCAACACTAAGGATGAAGATAACCCACTCCGCCCAATGGTCATTACTTATTTAATATAAGGTGTCTGGTTAGGTGGGAGGTATGTACACAATTTAGGGTGGGTTGACTTGCCCATTTAAGAAAACACTATCAACCTTTTATAACTACATAGATTATATGTAACGAACCCTCCGGGCCTCGACGCCACACCCCTATCGGTACCGGAAAATGCACCACGCAAACTCGACAGCGGATTAAACAGAACAACCAGGAGGGTTGAGTGAACAAACACTATATCCCAACAATTAATATTACTTAATACATAATACTGTCTGCACCCCTTCCTAAATATGGGGAAGACCTACTAAATATTCTATGGGGTTTATCCTGCACACCCCGACTTATAATGACGACACCTTTACTCTATACAGTGATATATATACCTACACAATACACTCTTCTATGTATCGTACCTACCGAGCACATGTTTGGGTGAAGGTTCTCATCTATCCAGGTCACGGTATATCTGTAATATTCAATCATCCATCCAGGTCATGGTATATCTGTAATTCACCATCCGGTCACGGTAAATATCGTTCTGTAATTTCATCCAGTCCAGGTCACGGTGATCTCTGTAATATTCATTCATCCAGGCACTGTTATCTCTGTAATAGTCATTCATCCAGGTCACGGTATATCTGTAATATTCATCCATCCAGCACGTATAATCTGTAATAATTCATTCACTCCATTTTCACGGTATCCTGGGTCATCTTCCATACCATCCAGGTCAACGGTATATCTTGTCATACTTCTTCATCCAGGTCAACGGTACTATCTGTAATATCAGCCATCCCGGTCACGGAAGTCTGTAATACCATCCATCCAGGTCATGGTATATCTGTAATATTCATCCATCCAGTCACGGTTATAATCTGTAATATTCATCCATCCAGTCACGGTAATATCTGTAATATTCATCCATCCCAGTCACGGTATCTCTGTATATTCATGTCATCCAGGTCACAGTAATATCTGTAAATATTCTCCATCCAGGTCACGGTAAATATCTGTAATATTCATTCACCAGGTCACCGGTATATCTGTAATATTCATTCATCCAGGGGTCAACGGTATCTCTGTCTATTCCTCCATCAGGTCCCGGTTATCTGTAAATAGTCTACATCCGGTCATGGTATATCATGTAATATTCATCCATCCAGGTCACGGTATATATGTAATATTCATCCATCCAGGTTCACGGTATATTCGTAATATTCTCCATCCAGGTTCACGTGTATAATCTGTAAGATTCCTCCTCCAGGCACGGTATATCTGGAATATTCCATCCATCCAGGTCACGGTATATCTGTAATTTCATCCATCCCGTCACTAGTATATCTGTAATATTATTCATTCCAGGTCACGGTATATCTGTAATATTCATTCATCCAGATCACGGTATAAGTCTGGAAATATTCATGCCCCATCCAGTCAACGGTATATCTGTAAATATTCATTCATCCAGGTCACGGTATATCTGTAATATTCATTCATCCAGGTTCACGGTATTATCGGTAATATTCATCATCCAGGTCCGTATATCTGTAATATCATTCACCATGGTCACGGTATATCCTGTAATTTTCAGCCATCCAGTCACGGTAATCTGTAATTTCATTCATCCGATCCGGTATATCTGTAATATGTCATCATCCAGGGTCACGGTATAATCTGTAATATTCCTCCATCAGGTCAACGGTATATCTGTATATTCATTCATCCAGGTCCACGTACATAATCTGTAAATATTCTTCCATCCAGATCAAATGGTATATCTGTAATATTCATGCCATCCAGTTCACGGTATATCTGTAATATTCATGCATCCAGGTCCCGTAATATCTGTAATTTCATCCTCCAGGTCACGTATTCTTGTAATATTCAATCCACTCCAGGTCCACGGTATAATTGTAATAATTCATTCATCCGGTCCATGGTATATCTTAATATCATCCATACAGGTCCTGGTATATCTGTAATATTCCATCCATCCAGGTCATGGTAATCTGTAATAGCATTCATCCAGGTCAATGGTATAATCTGTAATAGTCTTCATCCAGGTCATGGTCTACTTAATATTCATTCATCCAGGTCATGGTATTTCTGTAATATTTCAGTCCATCCAGGTCACGGTATATCTGTAATATTCATCATCAGGGTCATGTATATCCGTCATATTCATTGCCATCCAGTGTCACGGTATATCTGTAATAATTCATCCATCCAGTCACGGTCTACTCTGTAATATTTCATTCAACCAGGTCAACGGATATCTGTAATATTCACCATCCGGTCCCGGTATATCTGTAATATTCACTATCCCGGTCCCGGTCATTCGTAATATTCATCCATCCAGGTCACGGTATATCTGTAATTATTCATCCATCCAGGTCACGGTATATCTGTAATATTCATCCATCCAGGTCACGGTATATCTGAATATCAATCCAATCCCGGTCAACGGTAATCTGTAATATTCATCCATCCAGGTCACGGTATATCTGTAATATTCATCCATCCAGGTCACGGTATTCTGATATTCATTCCTACCATCCAGGTCACGGTATATCTGTAATATTCATCCTCCAGATCAGGTATTCTGTTAATATTCAGCCATCCGGTCCAACGTATATCTGTAATATCATCCTCCAGGTCACGGTATAATCTGTAATATTCCTCCATCCAGGTCACGGTAATCTTTAATATTAAATAAAAAAACAAATTCTCATCCAGGTCCACGGTATATCTGTAATATTCATCATACATGTCACGGTATATCTGTAAATTCATCCATCCGGTCACGTTATAGTCTGTAATATTCATCCATCCCGGTCACGTAAGTCTGTAATATTCATCCATCCATGTCACGGTAGATCTGTAATAAGTCCATCCATCCAGGGCCACGGTATTTCGTAATATTCATCCATCAGGTCCGGTATATCTGTATATTCATCCATCCAGGTTCCCGGTATATCTGTAATATTCAGCCATCCAGGTCACGGTATATCTGAATTTCCTCCATCTAGGTCAGGTAATAATCTGTATATTCATCATCCAGGTTCATGTATATCTGCAATACTCATCCATCCAGGTCCGGTATATCCCCCCCCTTTTTTTTTTGTAATCCTTCATCCATCCATGTCACGGTATTATCTGTAATATTCATCCATCCAGGTTCACGGTAATATCTTGTAATATTCTCCATCCCCATGGTCCCGGTATATCAGTAATCTTCATTCATCCAGGTCCATTTATATCTGTACTATTCATCCCTCAGGTCACGGTATATCTGTAATATTCATTCATCCAGGTCACGGTATATCTGTAATATTCATCCATCCAAGGTCACGTATATCTGTAATATTCATTATCCCAGTCACGGTATATCATTTATAGTCATTCATCCAGGTCACGGTATAATCTTTATTATTCATTCATTCCAGTCACGGTATATCTGTCTATTCATCCAATCCAGGTCACGGTATATCTGTAATATTCATGCCATCCAGGTCACGGTATATCAGTAATACTCATGCCATCCAGGTCACGGTATATCTGTAATATTTCATCCAGCCAGGTCACGTATATCTTGTAAATATCATCCATCCGGTCCAAACGGTATAAATCTGCATATTCATCCTCCAGGTCAGGTATTCTGGTAATATTCATCACCAGGTCACGGGTATATTCCTGTAAATATTCATCCATCCAGGTCACGGTAATAATCTGTAATATTCATCCCTCCAGTCACGGTAATATCAGTAATATTCATTCATCCAGGTCACGTTATATCTGTATTTCATCCAATCCAGTCACGGTATAATCTGTAATATTCATTCTCCAGGTCACGGTATATCTGTAATATTTCATCCATCCAGGTCACGGTATATCTGTATATTCATTCATCCAGGTCACGGTATATCTGTAATATTCATTGCATCCAGGTCACGGTATATCTGTAATATTCATATCATCCATGTCAATCGGTATTCTGTAATATTCATATATCCAGTCACGGTCTATCTGTAATATTCATTCATCAGGTCACGGTTACAATCTGTATAGTCATTCATCCAGGGTCACTGTATATCTGTAATATTCATTCATCCAGGTCAACGTATTCGTAATATTCATTCATCCAGGTCACGGTATATCTGTAATATTCATGCATCCATGTCACGGTATATCTTTAATTTATTCATCCCTCATGTCACGTAATATCGTTTAATATTTTCATCAGGTCCACGTATACTCTGTAATATTCATTCATCCAGGTCACGGTAATATCTGTAATATTAATCATCCCATCAGGGGTCACGTTATATCTGTAATATCTGTCATCCGGTCACGGTCATATCTGTATATTCATCCATCCAGGTCCACGGTATAAAATCTTGTAATATTCATCCATCCAGGTTCACGGTAATCTCTGTAATATTCATCCATCCAGGTCCGGTATTCTGTAAATTTCATCCATCCAGGTCCCGTTATTCTGTGAATATTGTCTGTCCATCCAGTCACGGTATATCTGTAATATTCATGCCCTCCCAGGTCACGGTATATCTTTAATAATTCATCCTCCAGGTCCTGTATATATCGGCAATATTCATACCCTCCAGGTCACGGTATATCTGTAATATTCATCCATCCAGGTCACGGTATATCTGTAATATCATCCATCCAGGTCACGTAATTCTTACTATTCATCCAGCCCAGGTCATCGGTATATCTGTAATTTCATTCATCCGGGCCAGGTCACGTTATATCTGTAATAGTAAATCCATCCAGGTCACGGTATTCTGTAATATTCATTCATCCAGTCACGGTATAATCGGATATTCACTCCAGGTCACTGTATTCTGTATATTCATCCCTCCAGTTCACGGTAATATCTGTAATATTCCCCCATCCATCCAGGTCACGGTAATATTCTGTAAATAATTCATAGCCATCCCGTCACGGTCATATATCTGTAATATTCATCCATCCCAGGTCACGGTATAATCTGTAATATTCATACCAATCCAGGGTCATCGGTATCATCTGTAATATTCATCCATCCCGTCACGTATATCTGTAATTTCATCATCCAGTTCACTGTATATCTGTATATTCATCCATCCAGTTTCACTGGTATAGCTGTAAATTCATCCCTCCAGGTCACGGTATAATCTGCAATATTCATCCCAATCCGGTCACGGTAATATCTGCAATATTTCATCCATCCCAGTCACGGTATATCTGTAATATTCATCCATCCGTCACGGTATATCTGGTAATATTCAATCCATCCAGGTCAACGTTTAATTATCTGTATATTCATCCATCAGGTCACGGTATTCTTGTAATATTCATCCATCCAGGTCACGGTATCTGTAATATTTCATCCATCCAGGCACGGTAATAACTAGTAATATTCATCCATCCAGGTCCCGGGATATCTGTAATATTCATCCTCCATGTCACGGTAGTATCTTGTAATATTCATCCACCAGGTCACGGTAATAATCTTTATAATTCATTCATCCAGGTCACGGTAATATCCTGTAATATTCATCCATCCATTTCACACGGTATAATCTGTAAGATCATCATCCAGGTCACGTAATCTCTGCAATATTCTCTCCAGGTCCCCGTGATAATCTGTAATATTCATCATCCCAGGTTGACGGTATATCTGTAACATTCATCCATCCAGGTCACGTATATCTGTAAATATTCATCCATCCAAGGTTACGGTATAATCTGTAATATTTAATTCCATCCAGGTCACGGTATCATCTGTAATATTCAATTCATCCCGTGTCACGGTATACTCCCTGTAATATTCAAATCCAGGTCACGGTATGTCCTGTAATATTCCATTCATCCATGTCACGTATATCTGTATATTCATTCATCCAGGTCCACGGTATATCTTAATATTCCTCATCCAGTTCACGGTATATCTTGTAGATTCATTCTCCAGGTCACGTATATTCTGTACATATATTCCTCTCCAGGTCAAACGGTATATCTGTAATATTCATCCATCCAGGTTCCCGGTATACTGTAATCTTCATCCATCCAGGTCAGCGGTATATCTGTAATATTTCATCCTCCAGGTCACGGTATATCTGTAATATTCATCCATCCAGGTCAGCGGTATATCTGTAATATTCATCCATCCAGTCACGGTATATCTGTAATAATTCATTCATCCAGGTCAGCGGTAATATCTGTAATATTCATTTCATCCAGGTCACGGTATATCTGTATCATCATCCAGGTTCCTGTATATCTGTATATATTCATTCCATCACAGGTCCCTGTTACGTAATATTCATCCTATCCAGGTTACGGTAAGATCTGTAAATATTCATCCATCCATGTCACGGTAGATCTGTAATATTCAATTCATCCAGTCACGTATATCTGTAATATTCCATCCATCCAGGTTCACTGTATATCTGTAATATTCATCCATCCAGGTCCGTGTATATCTGTAATATTCATCCATCCAGGTTCAGACGGTCTATCTGTAATATTCATCCATCCAGGTCATGGTATATCTGTAAATTCATCCAATCCAGGTCCCGTATATCTGTAATATTCATCCATCCAGGTTCAACGTTATATCTGTAATATTCATATCCATCCATGTCACGGTAATATCTGTAATATTCATCCATCCAGGTCACGGTATATCTGTAAATATTCATCCATCCAGTCCGGTATATTCTGTAATATTCATCCATTCAAGGTCATGGTATATCTGTATATTCATCCATCCAGGTCACGGTATATCTGTAATATTCATCATTCATCCAGGTCACGGTATATTTAATGTTGTTATCAGTTAGATCCACTGGACTTTGAAGTTTAGTTGTTGAGACGTTTTCGCTAGTCACCGCTGATCTCTCAATTCAGAATGACTTGTACAAGAATCTGGGGCAATTATGTACCCTGAAAATCCCAATTAGCATATCACAGCCGGAGTTACGGGTGTGATTGGATAGTGGCTAAACATGTGTTTATAGGAACGCCCAGAGTACGGTGTCCAAACCAACAATTGTACACCGGCAGACAGTTTGGTCTGCCATATACAATCGCGGTTTTGAACACCTTACTCTGGGCGTTCCTATAACCCCCTTACCACTAGCCAACACACCCTAACACTTGGCTTGTGATATGCGTGATCGGGGTTGGATTTTCCAGGGTACATAATTGCCACTATTCTTGTCAAGTCATTCTAGAATTGAGAAAGCCGTCGGATGACTAGGCGAAAGCTGGTCTTCAAGAACTACAAGGTTTCAAGTCCAGTTGGATCAAATTGACTACACATGATATACAAGACCAGGTTCAGTTTGGGATTACTCAGAAGAGGACAATAGCCATAAATGATTTTATATCATTTATAAAAAGTAACAAAAGATTGCATAAAAAATATACAGAAAAACGAAATAACTAACTGAACATAAAAATGGTAAACACCAAGTGAGGGTAGAATGTGGTTTAAGAATCAATACTTAGGGGCTAATGGCGTCTGAATCAGTCACTGATCAGAGTCTGGTTCTGAAAATCCTAATATGGGAAAAGGACAAAAAGTCCAAATGAATAGTTTTCCGAAGACAGCCAATGTATTGTCCGTCCGATTGGCTAGAATTTTCCTTAAGATGTTATGACGAACTCTTTCCTCCCATTGTTGTCTATCCTCCTTATCTACCCCTGACCCAGGGTGGTACCAAAGCTTTTCTTATCCAATCACCTACAGTGTAAGGTTGGGTGCGGGTATGTCCCAAACGTCATTACCCTCAAGTATGGGCTATAACAATACTGTCATTACCCATACCTTGGATACTAAACACGTTAATTTTATATAACCCTAATCTTAATCCCCTCCTGAATTTAACCACACGAACAGCACCAACAGGACACATGTACCATATTTACTTGTATAAGTTTAAAGTGGTTGTCTTCTTTCCTGGGATACCTAAGGCCTAGGTGATGGTGTTTGGGATTTCCCTCTCGTCTACCAGAATCCTTTTGGTGCTCTACCGTTAATGTATCTGCCCCACAAAACAAGTTTGGTGATTAGTGAAACCTGAATGTTAAACTCCCATTGATTTGACACAAGGGACAAACACTCATAAGTGGCACAAGGGTCAAATTGTCCACCTTATCAAGCACCTGCTTGGCCTTTACACTATGTTAAGGAGGGAGGACATTGTCCTATTGAGTTTATTGCACTGAGCCATAAGTCAAACTCAAATACAAGAAGGAAGGGGAGAGAAAACCGAATATCCCGATACATGAACCAATGGGAATTTGCCTATGGACAAACACAAAACAACATTACTCCATTAGATCTGCTGGTGTGTGGAGGAAGCTCAAAATACAACTGTTCAAGGCACGAATTTTGAACCCACGTGACTGTCTGACAGTTTAAAACAATGTGGGATCCTCCATACTGCTTGTCAGTCTGCCGGTACAGGGAGGTAATTCGAAAATTAAGAGTGCAATTTCCAGATAGTGTCTATGGGGTTTTACATTGCACTCACGTTCGTCACATTATATATATATTTTTATATAATCTAAAACCACTTTCCACTATCTCTCTGTTATATAAAGGTTCAATCCCATAGACTGTGTCTAACCCACGTTCCCATACCCTTGTATCAGGAGGACACCTGTTTTCCTTTCCTTGGCTTTGTCCCTAAGCTGGGATGTTCCCACTCTCAGATGAAATTCTGGCCCCAATTGTCTGAGTTAATGGTCGGTGGTTAATGTTACGCCTTTGCCACTGCAGTGTTTTCCCCTCCTGCGTCTCCAATCTTATTTCTGGATCTTGTACTTGTCACCGTGAGACGCCTGGTAACATGTCAACGTATCCTTCTCCTCTATACCACTTCACGAGTCAAACAGCTCAGGGAAGATATTAAAGACTTTGCACATCAAGGGGTGTTGGATTATTGTAATATGAGACAGGAACAGGAAATGTCCTGTAACCACCGGGTCTCCATGGAAATCTACAAAATATATTTACATCAGATTACACAAAACCAAAGGTGCAAATAAATCAGTTAAAAGCATTGGATAGTATCTTAAACATGCGTTTGGGGGTTGTATAACATACGGTCCATCTATCCCACCTTATACCCTACCCCATAGGATGTCTGTCTACCAGTTACATAGTAACATAGTATTGGAGGTGTTATAAAGACCTACGTCATCTCTCCAACCTTTATACCCACCCCATATGTCCTGTATAACAGTTACATAGTAACATAGTATTGGAGGGTTGTATAAAGCATACGTCCATCTAGTCCAACCTTTATACCCTACCCATAATGTCTGTGGTAACAGTTCCATAAGTAACATAAGTATTGGAGGTTGTATAAAGACATACGTCCATCTAGTCCCAACCTTTTATACCCTAACCCATAATGTCTGTATAACATTACATAGTAACATAGTTAATTGGAGGTTGTATAACGACATACGTCCATCCTATCCAACCTTTAGACCCTACCCATAATGTTCCTGTATACGTACATAGTACATAGTATGGGAGGTTGTATAAGACATACGTCCATCTAGTCCAACCTTATTACCTACCCATAATGTCCTGATAACATTACATAGTAACATAGTTTAGTGGAGGTTGTCTAAATACATACGCCCCCTAGGTCAAACCTTTATACCCTACCCATAATGGCCTGTATAACAGTTACATAGTAACATAGTATTGGAGGTTGTATAAAGACATACTTCCGTCTAGTCCAACCTTTATCCCTACCCATACTGTCCCTGTATAACCGTTACATAGTAACATAGTATTGGAGTTGTGATAAAGACATAAACGTCCTCTAGTCCACAACCTGTATACCTACCCATATGTCTGGTATACAGTTTACATAGTTAACATAGTATTGGAGGTTGTATAAAGACATAGTCCATCTAGTCCACCTTTAGACCCTACCTAATGTCGGTATAACAGTTTACATGTAACATAAGTATTGGAGGTTGTATAAAGACATACGTCCTCTAGTCCACCTTTATACACTACCCCTAATGTATGTATAACAGTTACATAGTAACCTAGTATTGGAGTTTGTATAAAGACATCACTCCATCTAGTCCAACCTTATACCCTACCCATATGTCTGTATAACAGGTACTAGTAACATAGTATTGGGGGGGGAGGTTGTATAAAGACAAACGTCCGTCTAGTCCACTTTACACCCTACCCTAATGTCTGTAATAACAGTTACATAGTAACATAGTATTGGAGGATGTATAAAAGACATACGTCCATCTAGTCCCCCTTTATTTATAATATACCCTACCCATCTGTCCTGTATAACAGTTACATGTAACATAGTATTGGGGGTTGTAATAAAGACATAAGTCCTCTAAGTCCAACATTTGATAACCTACCCATAAATGCCTGTATACAGTTACATAGTAAACATGTATTGGGAGGTTGTATAAAGACATACGTCCATCTAGTCCAACCTTTATCCCCTACCCATAATTCTGTATAACAGTTAACATAGTAACATATATTGGAGGTTGTATAAAGACATACATCCGTCTGTCCCACCTTTATCCACCCTATCTCTACCCATAATGGCTTGTATACAGTTACATAGTAACATAGTATGGGAGGTTGTATAAAAAGACATACGTCCGTCTGTCCCCAAACAACCTTTAACCCTACCCATAATGTCTGTATAACCGTACATAGTACATAGTATTGGAGGTTAGTTTTAAGACATACATCCATCTGTCCACTTTATAGTACAAATAGTAATTAAGGTTGAACTAAAGACATTCGACCCCAGACGACGTAGCAAACAATGCCAGGTAGCAACAAACCAGCTACTTAGTAGTAGTTAGAGGCTAGAAGATAGGATATGGTCTTTATGTAAAAAAACTATTGGTTTATGTGAAAATGAAGGCAGCAAGAAAAACCTCCTTTATATATTACTCTTTGTTAATTATATGTTGGTTTGCAATCTTTTTGACCAACTAAATAAAGAATTTTTGAATGTTGTGAATGGTTGGGTGTTTGAGTGTGAATGATGTGTGTGAATGAAGATTTAAACAAAAAAAAAAAAAAAAACATATATTTGGTTATGTATATGAAAAGTCTGTTGTAGTGATATATTCTAATATCTGAATGAAGATTGACCCTTCTCGCTCTACCCACAATAACACAGATAGAAGAAAATTACCATAGAAAACCTCTGGTTAAAACGTTTCTCTCCTCTGTCTTCCCATACACAGGTAAAAACGTCTGCACAGTAGGTTCCCCCCCCAGGGGTGGATACAGATGGAGAGTCAATGTGAGGAGCTGTAGACATTAACCAGTCCATTTTATCGATCTCCGGTAATTCTCTGCGTTACCCGGTAAGTGGTGGGGGGGTCCTGGATAAATGGGGGGTGTGGGTGGGTGGGGTGTGTGTAGCTGGGGGTTTTCCTTGGTTGTTGTGTGTGTGGGTTTTATCACAGCCACAGATTCTCCCACAACTTTCCCATTCTTCTCCTATGATTACTATCACAGTGAATCATCGGTGCTGCAGTTTGAACGGCCATACAGTACAGGGTGATTTTGTCGTTGCCTCGAGCTGGCCCCCCCCCCCCCCCCCCCCCCCCCCCCCCCCCCCCCCCCCGTCCTCTGATTTTTGCCCGCGGGTGCCAGCCACACGCGCCAAGGCCCCCCTTTCACCCGTCCACCTTTGTGATTTGGTGACCTCGGTAGATTAGGTTGGCTTTATTTAGACACGACCCTACCGAGAGACAATACGTTCCGTCTCTCTTGGAAAGATTAATAAACCATATGTCAGAAACACTTCATATGTTGTCTCTTGAGTAAGATCATTGATATGTTCCATTTATGGGCTATAGGGGGAACGGACACTGGACAATTTTTTATAAACCTCAATATCCCAAAAATAACCCAGGATTGTAAAAAACACTGGGCGTATGACACAATCATAAAAGGCGAGTCATGTTGTAACCGAATGGTCGTCTGAAAACTGGCGCGGATGATGGGATTTTCGAAGCCTTCGGAATGCAAGTTACAAGGCTTAGTTTTGAGGGTAATTGAAAATAAACCTCGTACATTCGTAACCCTCGAAAAAACAGTTCCAAACCCTCCAACAGTACCTTCTGTTTTCAGATTTAGGATCTTCGGTTATTCACAAGTTCCGTAAATCTGGAAAAACAGACGAAAAAGCTGAGTTATAGACATTTCTAATACTTTATAGAATATTCAATTATTGCCTTGTATCTTCTGTTACACCAACCATCCACATTTGACCAGAATATGGTCCTATGTCTTCCCTTATGGGAGTTTTCTGAATTTTCTTGCTATTGGAATTAGTCACAGGGACACAATGTTCATGTCCACTACAGAGGGGGGATTGACAGGAAAATGTGGAATTAAATATGAACATCCCAGCTTAGACAAAGCCATGGAAAGGAAAACAGGTGTCCTCCTGATACAAGGTAATGGGAACGTGGGTTAGATACAGTCTATGGGATTGTATAGAAAGTGGAAAGTGTTTTTTATTATATAAAAATAATATATAAAATCTTATATAATAATTTAAAAAGTTGATTAGTGTTTTTTAACTCACCACTAAATTCTGTAGAGACCTTTTTACACCTTCCAGACACCTTATTATTAAATAAATAATAACCATTTGGGGGAGTGGTTGTTGACACCATAAGTATCCTGTACACTGATACAATCAGTGAAATCCAATGACCAACTGCAGGAGAATCAGGACCGGACATTTAATATCCAAAGTGAATGTAGAATTCTTTAGCTACGACCTGCGAGGACCGCCCCCGAACGCGGTTTCTCATCCTACCTATGTTCTACTGGCTCTTACATCACCCCCCCCTATTAACATCCCACCAGGTGTTCTTTCTGTACAGGACTCACACCACATAGCTACTTGATCCGCTCTGTATGTCCCTATCTTAGTGTTTATCTGAGCATTAGCACTCTTTGTGCGACTCGATGGTTTTGAGATTATTCCGCCTTGGGTTCAAGGATAGAGCCTCTCCAATAGAGTGCTCATTTGTTTGAGCGGTTCCATGTACGGTCTGT
This sequence comes from Hymenochirus boettgeri, assembly GCA_019447015.1. Lineage (NCBI taxonomy): Eukaryota > Metazoa > Chordata > Amphibia > Anura > Pipidae > Hymenochirus > Hymenochirus boettgeri. The sequence goes on along the minus strand of JAACNH010000517.1, from coordinate 88,403 downwards.
CCTAATCTTGTCCAGAATATACTTGGGAAAGATGTTGTATTAAATGTTTTTTATTATTAAACACTATAATTGTACCCAGCCGGATTACAGAAGGTATGTTAGGGATTGCCGATGCCCACTCACTGCTCTTTTTTTCACTCCCCCATTTTAGGGAATGCCCATGGGGGGAATGAGGGGACTTCATTCCTTGTTGATCGGGAAAGATGAAGTTTTTACAATTTCTCACACTCGTTCACACCTTACGGGCCGTTATGGATTTCCATGGATGTTATTAATGTTAGACATGGGATTTGTATGAAGTTATGATATAGAAGTTTCTAGAAGAGCAAACTAAACATGGATTTATTGCATGGGGAATGATTCACTTCAATGGCCACATAATTTTCCACATCTGATGCAGTTCATAAGAGTTCATATCAGAGGACACGGTGGACATCCTTAAGGTTGAGAAAGACAAGGAAGTTTCATCTCAGGTTAGAAAAGGTTTCTTACAGTAAGAACCGGTTGACCACGTGGAACTGTCTTCCAGCAGAGGTGTAATGACATGTTCATATTATGGTATTAATACTTATACTGTAGTTTCTGGGTTGGTGGAACAGGGATAACGATAGACTATGAGAAATTACTGGTATAATACATTATACGGTGAGTTCTGGTTGGACGGGGATACTATTATAATATTGAGAAATGACTGGTATTAATTACAGTATACTGTAGTTTCTGGTGGTACAGGGGGAGTGACTATATAATATTTTAAGAATAAAAAAAATGGTATTAAGACATATACTGAGTTCTGGGTGGTACAGGGGGGATACTATATATATATTAAGAATAAAACTGGTATTAAATACATAATCACTGTAGGTTCTGGTTGGTTACAGGGAATACTAGATTAATAGAAGGAATATGGTATTAAGTACAATAATTACTGTAGTTCTGGTTGTCCCGGGGAAATTTCCGATTGCCTTTTGGAGTCAAGGAAGGGAATTGTTTACGCTTGTAGCGGGGAGTTTATTTTGCCGTCCCCTGGATTCAAATCGTTAGATAGTGTTGAAGAGAAAAAGTATAAACGATTTTTTTAACTAGAAGGACCATTATCTTATTCAACATCCAATACGATGTGAAATTGTAAACTGTTAGAAAGGACCATTATGGGTAGGGTATAAAGGTTGGACTAGATGGACGTAATGTTTTCTTATTACCAACATCCAATACTATTTGTTACTATGTAACTGGGTAAAGACATTATGGGTAAGGTAGAAATGTTGGAACTAGATGGGATCGGTATCTTTATACAAACCTCCAATACTAGGTTCTATGTAAAACTGTTATAACAGACAATTATGGTAGGTAATAAAGGGGGTGGACTAGATGGACGGTGTATCTTTATACAAACCTCAATACTATTGTTACTAGGGTTAAAAAAAAAACTGTTTTATACAGGACAGTTGGGTAGGGTATTAAAGGTTGACTTATATGGACGTTTATCTTTATACCAACCTTCAATTGTGATATTACGATGTAATGTGTTACATTTAATATGTAGGGTATAAAAAGTTGGGACTAGAGGACGGTAGTCTTTATACAACCTCCAATTTACTATGTACCCATGTAAACTTTATTACCAGACCCATTATGGGTAGGGTATTAAAGGTGGATAGATGGGACGGTATGTTTTATACCAACCTCCAATTGACTATGTACTATGTAACTGTTTATACAGGAACCCATTATGGGGCAGGGGTTATTAAAGGTTGGACTAGATGGACGAGGCTATTACAACCTCCAATACTTGTGTTTACTATGTAAACGTTATACAGGGACCATTTGGGTAGGGTTATTAAATAAAGGTTGGACTAGATGCGTATGTCCTTTACCAACCTCCAAACTATGTTACTATGTAACTGTTTATACAAGGACATTATGGGTAGGGTATAACAGGTTGGATTAGCTTGATTTGTATGTCTTTCTTACAACATCCAGCTATGTTTACTAAGTAAACTGTTATAACAGAACATTAGGGGTTAGGGATAAAGGTTGGGACTAGAGGAAGTATGTCTTTATACAAACCTACAAATTGTTTAGTATATAACTGATACAGACGTTTTATGGGTAGGGATAAAAAGGTTTGGACTAGGAATTTTTGGACGTATGTTCTTTACACAACCTCCAATACTATTTTACTATGTAATGTATACAGGACATTATGGGTAGGGGTATAAAGGTTTGACTAGATTGACGTATGTCTGTATACATAACATCCAATACGTGTTTACTATGAAACTGTTATTTACACGACATATGGGAGGGTATAAAAAGGTTGGAACTAGGATGGGACGTGTCTTTATACAACCTCCAATTAATATGTGTTACTAGTAACTGTTATCAGACATTGTTTAGGGGTGTCGGGTATTATGATAAAGGTTGGGACTAGATGGGGACGTATGTCTTTGGTCTTATCAACTCAATGCTAGTTACTAGGAACTGGTGTATACAGACAGTATGGGTAGGGTATAAAGGTTGGGGACTTTAGATGGGGACGTATGTCTTTTAAAACCTCCAATTGCGATGGTACTATGTAACTGTTATACAGACATTATGGGTAGGGTAATAAAAGGTTGGACTAGATGGACGTAATGTCTTGACAAACCCTCCAAGTACTAGTTTACTCTAGTAACGGTTAGTACAGACTTATGGGTTAGGGTTATAAAGGTTGACTAGATGGATGTGTTTTTTTATGTTCTTTATACCACCTCCAATACTATTGGTACAATGTTGTAAAACTGTTATACAGCATTTAAAGTAGGGTTATTAAAGGTTGGACTAGATGGAACTTAGTTCTTTTTTACAAACCCCCGTACTATGTTACTAGTGTAATTGTTATACCAGACATATGGGTTAGGATAAAGGTGTGGACTAGAATGGACGATATGTCTTTATACAACTCCAATGACTATGTTACAATGTGTTGGAAAAACTGGTATTACAGACATTATGGTAGGGTATAAAGGTTGGACTAGATGGAAAACTTATTGTCTTTTATACAAACCTCCAATACTAGGTAGTATATAAACTGTTACAGGACATTATGGGGGGTTTTAGGTATAAAGGTTGGACTAGATGGACGTATGTCTTTATACAACTCCAATACTATGTTGTACCATGGAAATGTTAACAGGGACAAATAAGGGTAGGGTATAAAGGGTTGGACTAGATTGACGTATGTTTTATACAACCTCCATACTATGTTACCATGTAAAACTGTTATACAGGGGACAATTATGGGAGGGGAAAAGGTTGGACTAGATGACGTATGTCTTTATACAACCTCCAATACCTATGTTTAAATGTAACTGTTATACAGGGAATTATGGGGTGGGTATAAAAGGTTTGGACTAGAATGGACGTATGTATTACACAAACCCCCAATACTATGTTACCAGGTAACTGTTATACAGACATTAAGGGTAGGGTATAAAGGTTTGGGACTAGATTGGACGTATTGTTCTTTTTATACAAAACATCCCATATCTAGGTTTTACTATGTAACTGTATACAGAAATTTGGGGTAGTGGGTTGATAAAGGGTTGGACCTAGGAGGACGTATGTCTTTACACAAAAACCTCCAATATATGTTCACTATGTAACTGTTATACAGGGACTATTATGGGTGAGGGTAGTGGTATAAAGGTTGGGGGACTAGATGGACGTATGTCTTTATTACAAACATCCAATGCTATGTTACTAGTAAACTTTATACAGACATATGGGTAGGGATGTAAACGGTTGGGAACAGATGGACGTATTGTCTTGATACAACCTCCAATGGCTATGTTAACTATGTAACTGTTATACCAACATATTAGGGGTAGGGGTTATAAAGGTTTGGACTAGATGGATGTAGTCTTTATACAACCTCCAACTTAATATGTTACTATGTAAACTGTTATACAGACATTATGGGAGGGGTATATAAGGTTGGACTAGAATGGACGTATGTATTTATACAACCTCCAAATACTATGTACAATGTAAGTTATAACAGACATTATAGGTAGGTATTATAAAGGTTGGACCTAGAGGATTATGTCTTTTATACAACCCCCCGATACCTTTGTTACTATGTAAAAACTGTTATACAGGGGAATTATGGGTAGGGTATACGGGTTGGGTGGAACTAGAGGGGACGTAGTCTTTATACAACCTCCACTACTATGTTACAATTGTAAACTGTATTTACAGACATTGATAGGTTAGGGTATAAAGGTTGGGACTAGATGGAACTGTATGTTTTATACAACCTCCAATACTATGTTTACTATGTAAATGTGTACAGGCCATTATGGGTAGGGGATAAAGGTTGGACTAGGAGGGACGTATATTGTCTTTAACAACTCCCATACTATGTGTTCACGTAAAAATGTTATACAGACATTATGGTAGGGTATTTTATAAAAGGTGTTGGAAGACTAGATGGACGTTTATGTCTGATTACAACCCCAAAATATGTTTACTATGTAAAAATGTGATTACAGACATTATGGGTAGGGTATAAAGGTTGGACTAGATGGAGTATGTCTTAATAACCTCCAATTAGATGTTACGATGTAACTGTATACAGACATTATGGGTTAGGGTAATAAAAGGTTGGACTAGATGGATGTATGTCTTATACAAACCTCCAAGAACTATTTACAATGTTAACTGTTATAACCAGACATTATAGGTTAGGTCTAAAGGGTTTGGACTAGATGGGAACGTTATGTCTTTATACAAACCTCCAAATATATGTTACATGTAACTTGGTTAAGGAAATTATAGGTAGTGGTATAAAAGGGTTGGGACTAGATGGACTTATGTCTTTATAAACACCCCCGATACTATGTTACTATGTAAACTGTATAAAGCATTAGGGTAGGGTATACGGTTGGACTAGATGGACGGTTATGTCTTTATACAACCTTCCAAATACTATGTTACAATGTTGTAAACTGTATACAGGAAAAATATAGGTAGGGTATAAGGTTGGGAACTAGATGGACTTAGTCTTTATTTACACCCCATACTATTGGTTTACTATGTAAAGTTTATTACAGCTTATTGGGTTAGGGTATAAGGTTGGGGACTAGATGACGTATGTCTTTATACCCAAAACTCCAAACTATGTTACTATGTACTGTATACAGACATTATGGGTTGGGTATAAAAGGGTTGGATAGACTAGAGGACGTATGTCTTTATACATAACCTCCAATGCTATGTAACTATGGGAATGTTTACAGAAATATGGGGTAGGGTATATAAAGGTTGGACTAGATTGGAAGTAGTCTTATACAAACCTCCCCAAAGCTATGGTTTCTATGTAACTGTTTATACAGACATATAAGTAGGGTGGAGAAAGGTTGGATCCTAGATGGACGAGTCTTTATAACAACCTCCAATGTTACTATGTTTGATATGTATGTGATGTACAGACATTATTGTGGTAGGGTTAATTAAAAGGTTGGACTTAGAGGAGTATGTCTTTATAAACCTCCAATACTATGGTTACTATGAAAATGTTATACAGACATTTTTATACAGGGACATTATGGTAGGGTATAAAGGTCTTGGACTAGATTGGACGTATGTCTTCTGATACAAAACTTCCAAATGCTTATTGTACTATGTAACTGTTATTATACAAGACATTAATGGGTAGGGGATAAAGGTTGCAGATGGACAGTATGGCTTTATTACAACCTCCAAATGGCTATGTTTACTTATGAAATGGTATACAGACATTATGGGTAGGTTAAAGGTTGGACTAGATGGAAGTAGTCTTTATAACAACCTCCAATACTATGTTACTATGTAACTGTTTACAGACATTATGGGTTAGGGGTATAAAGGTTGGACTAGATGGCGTGAGGTCTTTATACAACCCTCCAAAATACTATGGTACTATTGTAAACGGTGTATACAGGACATTATGGGTAGGTTAGGGTATTAAAGGTTGGACTAGATGGACGTATGTCTTGATACAAACCTTCCAATCTTATATGTTACTATGTAAATGTTATACAAGACATTTATGGGTAGGGTATTAAAGGTTGGACTAGATGACGTTATGTCTTTATATAACCTTTCCAATTGACATGTTACTATGTAACGGTTATACAGGACATATGGGTTAGGGTATAAGGGTTTTGGACTAGATGGATGTATGTCTTTATACAACCTCTCAATTTACTTGTTACTATGTAAACTGTTATACCAGGACATTATGGGTTAGGGTATTAAAGGTTGGACTAGCTAGATGGAGCGTATTGTCTTATACAAACCTCCAAATTAACTATGTTATATGTAACTGTTATACAGCATTATGGGTAGGATAAAAGGTTGGGACTAGATGGACGTATGGTTCTTTAACAAACCTCCAATTGCTGATGTACTATGTTGAAGTAAACTGTTATAAAGACATATGGGTAGGGTATAAAGGTGGATGGAAGCTAGCATGGGGAAACGTATGTCTTTATACAACCTCAATACGCTAGTTACTATGTAAACTGTTATACAGAAATAGGTAGGGGTATAAAGGTTGGACCTAGATGGACGTATGTTTTATAAAACCTCAACAGTACTAGTACTGTTATGATAGACAGATGTAAGGTAAATGAGAATACGTGATTATACAACCTAGATTTCATGTATTTATCAGATTGGGCTAGGTATGAAAGTGGTTGGACTAGGGATGGACGATGATCTTTATACAACCTCCAAACTATGTTACTATGTAAACTGTATACAGGCATTATGGGTAGGGTATAAAAGGTGGACTAGAATGGATGTATCTTTATACAACCTCCAATTATATTACAATGTAACTGTTATACCATACATTTTAGGTAGGGTATTAAAGGTTGGGGACTAGTGGAGTTAGTTGTCTTTATACAACCTCCAAATATATGTTACCAGTAACTGTATACAGATACATTAGAGGTAGGGATGTATAAAGGTTGGCCTAGATGGGGACTATGTTCTTTTACAAACCTCCACGAACTATGTTATATGTAACTGTTATTACAGGACATTCTGGTGTAGGGTATAAAGTTGGGACTAGATGGAGTATGTCTTTAAAAACCATCCAATACTATGTTAAGTAAAATACTGTGATACAGAATTATGGGTAGGTATAAGGTGTGGCAATAGATGGACTATGGTACTGATTACAAACCTCCATACATAGTTACTGAACGTGTATTACAGACATTAGGTAGGGTTAGGGTAATAAAGGTTGGAACTAGAGGGGACCGTGATGTCTTATACAACACTCCAATACTATGTTACTATGTATACGTTATTTAACAGAACATTATGGGTAGGTATAAAGGTTTGGACTCGATGAGTCAGTATGTCTTTATACAACCTCCATATCTATGTTACTATGTAACGTTTATTACAGACTTATGGTAGGGTTATAAAGGTTGGACTAGATGGCGTATGTTTTATACAACCTCCAATGCTATGTACGTATGTAACCGTTTATACAGACATTAGTGGGTCAGGGTATAAAGGTTGGGACTAGAGGCTCGTTTCTGTATACAACCTCCAATTCTGTTATCATGTAAATGTCGTATTTACAGACCATTATGGGTAGGGTCATAAACGGTTGGACAGGATGGACGTATTGTCTTTATAACCAACTCCAATAGCTATGTTACTATGTAATGTTATACAGACATTGAGGGTAGGGTAAAAGGTTGGACTGATTGGACGTATAGGTCTTTATAAACCTCCAAACTATAGTTAACATGTAACTGTTATACCAGACACTATAAGGAGGGTAGGTAAAAGGTTGGACTAGATGGGACTTATTTGTTTGTATACAACCTTCCCAATACTATGTTAGTGTACACTGTTTACAGGGAACATTAGTGTAGGGTATAAAGGTGAACTTAGATGGACGTATGTCTTTATACAACCCCCAATACTATGGTTTTACTATGTAAATGTTATACAGAAATTATGGTAGGTGTTAAAAGGTTGGACAGATGGGGATTTTTTATGTCTTTATACAACCTCCATATAGTAGTATATAACTGTTGATACCGACTTATGGGTAGGGAATATAAAGGTTGGACAGATGGAGACTGTTTTAGCTGATACAACCTCCACATACTATGTTACTAGGTAAAACTGTTATAACGAACATTATGGGTTAGGTATAAGGTGTGGACTAGATGGATGGAATGTTTTATAACAACTCCAACTATATGTGCCAATGTAAGGTTATACGACATATAGGTAGGGATAAGTTGGACTAGGATGGACGTATGTCTTTTATGACAAACCTCCAATACTAGTATACCAATGTAACGGTTATTACAGACCATTATGTGGTAGGGTATAAAAGGTTGGGGCACTAGATTGGAACTTTATGCTCTTGTATATACACCTTCCAATGTTAGGCTATTTTACCTATGACAACTGTTATACAGACATTAGGGGTAGGGTATAAAGGTTTGGATTAGATGGCGGATGTCTTTATACAACCATCAATACTATGTTACTATGGAAACCTGGTATTACAGACAGTATGGGTAGGGTAGCTTAAAGGTTTTGGACTAGATGGCGTATGTCTTTATTTACAACCTCCAATGATATGTTACTATGAACTGTTATACAGACATTATGGGTAGGGTGAAAGGTCAAAGGTTTGGGACTTAGGAATGGACGTATGTGTCTTTATATCAACATTCTCCCAATACTATGTTACTAGTAATGTTTATACAGGGACCCATTATGGGTAGGGATAAAGGTGGACTAGATGGATGATGTCTTTATAACAAACTCCAAATATATGTTACATTGTACACGTTGTTAACGACATTATATGGTAGGGTATAAGGTTGGACGTAGAGGACGTTCTGTCTTTATACAAACCTCATACTATGTTACTATGTAACTGTTTATACAGACATAGGGGGTAGGGTGTATAAGGTGGACTAGATGGACGTGTCTTATATAACCGCCAATTACTATGGTTACATAGTAACTGTGTATACAGGACATTATAGGTAGGGTAAAATGGTGGGACTAGATGGGGACTTATGTCTTTATCAAAACCTCCAAACTATGTTGTACTTTGTAACTGTTTATACAGAGTCATTATGGGTTGGGTATAAAAGGTTTGGCTAGATGGCGTATGTCTTTATAAAACTTCCATACTATGTTACTATGTAACGTTATACAGGTACATATTGGGTAGGTATAAAGGTTGGGACTAATGGAGGAGTATGTCTATACAAACCTCCAATACATATGTTACTATGTATCGTTAACAGGACATATGGTAGGGTATAAAGGTCTCGGACTAGATGGACGATGTCTTTTTATAAAACCCTCCAATACGATTGTTACTCATGTGGAAACGGTTATACAGACATATAGGGTAGGGTATAAAGGTTGGACGGTGGACGTTATTTTCTATATAACTCCAATACTATGTTACTACTGAAACTGTATACAGACATTAATGGGTAGGGATATAAAGGTTGGACTAGATGGGACGTTATGTCTTTATACAAACATCCAATACTATGTTACTATGTAAAACGTTATAAAAGACATTATGGGTAGGGGTACCAAAGGTTGGTAGATGGAAGTATGTCTTTATATAAACCTCAATTACCTATGTTTACTATGTAACTGTTATACAGGACATTATGGGTAGGGATATAAAGGTGGACTAGATGGGACGTATGTCTTATACAACATCCATACTATGTTACTATGTAACGGTATACAGACATTATGGGTTAGGGTGGGTATAAAGGTGGACAGATGGACGGTATGTCTTAACAACTCCAATACAATGTTACTATGTAACTGTTATACAGACATTATGGGTAGGGTATAAAGGTGGGGACTAGATGGAATTATTGTCTTTATACAACCCCAATACTATGGTTTACTATGTAAACTGTTATACAGACATTATGGGTAGGTTGATAAAGGGTTGGACTAGATGGACGTTATGTCTTTATACAACCTCCAATACTATGTTACTATGTAAAACTGTTATTACAGGACATTATAGGGTAGGGTATAAAAAGGTTGGACTAGATGACGTATTGTCTTATACAACTCCCAACTATGTTACTAGTGTAACTGTTATACAGGACATTATGGGTAGGGGTATAAAAGGTTGGAAGAGGAGTATGTTCTTTATACAACCTCCAATACTATGTACTATGTACAAACTGTATACAGACATTATGGGTAGGGTATAAAGGTTGGACTAGATGGGACGTATGTCTTTAAACAACCTCCAAATACTATGTTATATGTAACGTTTATACAGACATTAGGGTAGGGTATAAGGTTGGACTAGGGATGGAGTATGTCTTTATACAAACCTCCAATACTATGTTAATATGTAACTGTTTATACAGAAATTATGGGTAGGGTATAAAGGTTGGACTAGAGTGGACGTATGTCTTTAATACAACACATCCAATACTAGGTACTATGTAACCGTTATACAGGACATTATGGGTAGGTAGGAAAAGGTTGGACTAGCGGACGTATGTCTTTATACAACCTCCAATTACTATGTTACTATGTAACTGTTATACAGACTTATTATGGTAGGGTATAAAGGTTGGGACTAGACTGGACGTATGTCTTTATACAACCTCCAATACTAGTTACTATGTAAACTGTTTTACAGGACATTATGGGTAGGGTATAAGGTTGAGACTAGATGGACGTATGTCTTATAAAAACATCCAATACTTATGTACTATGTAACTGTTATACAGACATAGGGTATAGGGTTTTAGGATATAAAGGTTGGACGAGATGGACGTATGTCTGTATACAACCTCCAATACTATGTTACATGTAACTGTTATACAGGACATTATGGGTGGGTATAAAGGTAGACTGATGGACTGTATGTCTTTATACAACCAGTCCATATATGTTACTATGAACTGTTAGACAGACATTATGGTAGGGTTTTGGTAGGGATATAAAGGTTGGCTAGAGGACGTATGTTCTTATACAACCTCCCATACTAGTTACTATGAACTGTTATAAAGACAATTATGGGGTAGTTGTCATAAGGGTTGGGACTATGAGGGACGTATGTCTCTTTATAAAACTCCAATACTATTTGTTTACTATTTGTAAATGTTATACAGACATTAGGGTAGGGTAATAAAGGTTTGGGACTACGAGGCGTATGGTCTTTATACAAACCTCACACTCCTAAAACTATGACTAGAAATGTTAACAGACATTATGGTTTGGGTATAAAGGTTTTGGGACCAGATGGACCGTTATGTCTTTATACAACCTCCAAATATTGCTATCTGTGTAACTGTTTATCCCAGACATTAGGGGTTAGGGTATATACAGGTCTGGACTACGATGGACGGATGCTTTATAAACCTCCAATACTATGTGACTATGTAACTTTATACAGACATTATGGGTATAGGGTATGAAAGGTGGGACTAGATGGACGTTATGTCTATTACAACCTCCAATACTATGTTATCGATGTAACGTTATACTAGACATATGGGTAGGGTATAAAATAGAGTTGGACTAATAGGACGATGTATGGTCTTTATTACAAACCCTCCAATACGATGTTTACATGAAATGTTATACAGATTATATGGGTAGGGTAAAAGGGTTGGGATAGATGGAGTATTGTCTTGTATACAAAACCTCCAATACTATGTTACTATGAATAACTGTTATACAGAACATTTTATGGGTAGGGTTTTATAAAGGTTGACTAGATGGACGTATGTCTATACAAACGCCAATACTATGTTACTATGTAACTGTTATACAAGACATTGGGTAGGATAAAAGATTGGGACATAGATGGGAGTATGTTTCTTTATACACCTCCAATATACTATGTACTATGTATGTTATTGTATACAAAGATCTTAGGGTAGGGTTATAAAAGGTGGAGCTGATGGGACTTATGTCTTTATCAAAACCCCCGATCTACTGTTCGGTTTCAAGGTGAATATCCTTTGTCTTCTATTATCTACTGGCTTTCTTGACCTGGTATCGTTCCCGTCCTATATTATTCCACGACCTTGATGGTGTAATCTCTGAATATGCTGGAGGTTGAGTGAAGTGTCGTTATTAAGTGGTTAGGGAGACGTAAGGTGGTAGACAGTTCCTGTCACCAGTCTCAACGGTATACGACGTCAAGACCACGAAAACTAAGTAGTCAGGACATAAACAATGGAGGAAGGGGACCAAAACACATTCCAGTTGCCACAAGTCGGTTTTAACATTCACAACCGACACCATTAAACATCAGGACCCATGGGGCAGATAATCATCTGCTGTAGAGTGGCAAACATCCCAGCTTCGGACAAAAGCCATGAAAAAAGGGGAAAAAACGGTGGTCCTTCCTGATACAAGGTATGGGAAAGTGTAGAGGTTGGGTTAGATCACAGTCTATGGATTGAACTTTATGTAGAAAGAGGGAAAGTGGTTTTTTTATGATAAAAATACGAATATATAAAATCTTAGATAATAATTTAAAAAGTTGATTAGTGTTTTTCTAACTCACCACTAATTCGTTGTAGATACTTTGTTACACCTTCCAGGACACCTGTTATTAAATAAATAATAAAACCATTTGGGGGGGAGGGTTGTTGACACCAAAGTTCTCTGTACACTGATACAATCAGGTTGAAATTCCCCAAGGACCAACTGCAGGAGAATCAAGGACCCG